>CM050170.1:111600863-111780863 GCA_027410445.1 Discoglossus pictus | reverse complement strand
AAAGGAAATTGGCAATGGCGGCTTCTGATTGTCCGAAAAAGCTGTCTATCAATTTCAGCCAATCAGGATGGGATACATTCCCCAAATCCCCTCCTGATTGGCTAAAGCACTTGACAATCTTTATTGGAACCAATCACAAGGCGCAGATGCCTTCAGCTGGAAAAGGTGAGTAGAATATTTAGAATGTATATAATGTTTATTTATTTTATGTTAATGTTTTGTACTAATTTTTTTGTTTTGTTTTACGCCTAGGGTAGTGATCTGAAAGGACATCTTAAAGGTAAGTGGTCTTAATTATTTTATTTTAGCTTAGAATTAGGGTCTGTATTTGTAGTTAGGATTGTAATTATATTATTTTAGCTTAGAATTAGGGTCTGTGTATGTAGTAATGTATTGTATGTAATGTAATGTATTGTATGTATGTATTGTATTGTGTATGTCTGTCTTTCCTTTTCAGGTGTGTAATTTTTTTATTTTTTTCTGTAGTGGGAGGGGGTTGTAATGTATTTTTTATTTTTTGTAAGGTAGTTTTTTTTATTTTTTGTAATTAGAGTGGTGGGGAGGTTTATTAGGGGGTAGGTAGTGTAGGTAGTGTAGGTAGGTAGTGTGTTATTAGTTTAGTTTAGAGGGGGATTAGTTTAGATTTAATGGTTTATTGGGGGTTATAGTGTAGTGTTTGTAGTTAGTGTCATGATGGTCCTTGTGGACCGTCATGGCACTTATGTGGTTAATGTTATGGGACTGATGGGGTTAAATAGAGGCTTATGGGGGTCTGTATTGACCCCCGTGAATGACGGGGTTAATTAAGGGCTTATGGGGGTCTGTATTGACCCCCATGAGTTATGGGGTTAATTTACGTGCTTATGGGGGTCTGTATTGACCCCCATGAATTATAGGGTTAATTATTGGCTTATGGGGGTCTGTATTGACGCCCATGAGTGACAGGGTTAATTAAGTGCTTATGGTGGTCTGTATTGACCCCTATGAGTTATGGGGTTAATTAAGTGCTTATGGGGTCTGTATTGACCCCCATGAGTTATGGGGTGAATTAAGTGCTTATGGGGGTCTGTATTGACCCCCATGAACTATAGGGTAATTAAGTTCTTATGGGGGTCTGTATTGACCCCCATGAGTTATAGGGTTAATTAAGGCCTTATGGGGGTCTGTATTGACCCCCATGAGTTATAGGGTTAATTAAGTGCTTATGGGCGTCTGTATTGACCCCTATGAGTTATGGGGTTAATTTTAGTTGCCTGGGGTTAATATTTTTTAGTGCGAGTCCTTTCAGGACCTTTACAGTCCTTTAAGGACCCGCGAGGCAGGAAATAAAAAAATTGAAATGCAGCGGGGTCACGATCGGTGCCGATCGGGGACCCCCACTGCAAGGGATTAATGTGGGGGGGGGGGGCTGCCGGGGTCCCTATGGACCCCTGCAGCAAGGGGTTTATGTAGGGACACTTCGGGGGTCCCAATGGGGACCCCCAGTATAGAGGGGGGTAATTTTAGGTGCTGCGGCCGGGATTAGTAATAGTGTGCCGCGGGCCCTTTAAGGAGCCGCGGCGGGGAATTTAACATTTTTAAATGCAGCGGGGGCATGATCTATGCAGATCGGGGACCCCCCGCTGCAAGGGGTTAATGTGGGGGTGCTGCAGGGGTCCAGACAGAGACCCCTGCAGCATGGGGATGTGTATAGGGCGCAGGGGGAGCCTCACACGGCTGTCTCGGGCTGCCCTGAGGCAGCACGTAGAGGCTTTAGGATCCCTTGCAGGCACTTTTTGTGCCCGTAGGGATTCTTCCGAGATGCGAGAATGACTCGTAGATTTATGGCTGCGTGTGACTCCGTAGCTCTCTCGGAGCTTATTCTCTGCCATTTTTCATAGTCATCTCGCAAAGCAGGCTGCGAGGGATTCGGTCCTCGCAAACAGCAAAAAATCTGCCTTTTGCGAGGACTGAGACAACTACGAGGGAGAATTTAATGAGGCCCTAAAATAGGGGGCCAGAAAGAATAAGTCGATGTTAATGCCCAAATCCTTTGTATTCATTTTTTTTTATCAATTTAATTCAAAAGTTTATATATATATATATATATATATATATATATATATATATATATGTATATAAGGTCATACGGTCCACAACACAGGCTGAGATCCCTACTCATAAGGTCCACAACACGGGCTGAGATCCCGCTCCCTGCTGATGATAGCCAGTGAGCTTGAAACAGCTGTACATGGATTTGATACTCAGCCTGTGTTTATTCCAACGTTGGCTTTGCATTAAAGCTATGTAATACAGCATGCATAAGTTTAAAGGAAGCCATGTTTGATAATGGCTACGGATTGAAGAGCGAGGCATTTGTGGGCACATTTGCATGTCCCAGTTCAGCTTCCCAGAATGCAGTGTAATAACTGTTTTTCTCGGAACTCTGAACTTAAAGCAGGTTTTTTAACTTGCTTTAGACATTCAAATTTGAACACAGATGTACTATTTATTTTCTATATGTATATATATATATATATATATATATATATATATATATATATATATATATTGACAGAGTGATAGTGCATTACGTGGCCTCATTTGCATGTCCTGCCCACTTTTCCCAGATTGCAGTGCATATACTGTGTTTCTGAGAATTTTGAGCAGGAAATAAGTTTTTATCAACTTATTTTTAGACATTCAAGTGGAATCACTAATGTACTATTCCTTATTTGTACTACTGTACTTTGTACGGTGGAGGGCTTCTATCACTCTTAGCCCACCATATGTGAAATAATTGCTATATATATATATATATATATATATATATATATATATATATATATATATATATATATATATATATATATATATATATATATATATATTTATATTTATGTTATATTATATGTGTATATGTTATTGTTTCCTTCACACGTCAGAGCTGTGATTGTGATTTCCATATAAGTAGTTTGTTAAGTCCCACATTCTGCTCTCCTGGAGCTTATTCTGAAGAATTCTGACCAATCAAATAATCATTCGGGCAATGACGTAACCAGTTACCAGGCAGTCCCACATAACTAACCTCGAAGACACGCATCTGCACAGTGAGATATAGTTACATACACAGAGCGTAACCACGAGAATCAAATTAAACACGGGACCCACCCGATTTATTACAGGGAATTGTAGGATTTTTAGTCCGTGGTGTGCTAGAGGAATAGGTTTCTATGGTAAGAAAACGTGCGTGTATAGTCTGTATATTTCTACAATATTACTGACCGCTCGACCATAATAAATATGGCGGATCCAAGTTACCTATGCACTTTAAGCTTCATACGCCCTTGCGTCGTGACGTCACGTCCGCTTCCTACCAACCAGAATCTCAGGAAACGGAAGTAGAAAAGAACAAAGAGACGGCTCTGGTTTTTAAGGAGACAGGAGCGGATACTGGAACTGTGAGTGTGTACTGGGGAGATATCTATCTATCTATCTATCAATCTGTATATCTATCTATCTGTCTATTTATATCTATCTGTCTAGCTATCTCTTTATCTATCTCTGTATTTATATCTATCTATGTGTTTGTATTGTACATAACTTCTTGTAGTACACAGCACGTGTATTTGATATAGTAACTCAGAGCAACCTCTTGTTCATCTGTCCTGTTATTGATTGGCTGGCTCCTAATTAACATGTCTGGCTCCCAATTAACCTCTCTGGCTCCTAATTAACTTGGCTGGCTCCTAAGATTGGGACAAATGTGGTCATCCTTGTTCATCTGTCCTGTTCTTGTAGACCTCAAGTCAACATCTGATGATGGACAAGACCATGTCTGAGAAGGTCTTCAATATCACCCTGGAGATCCTCACCCTGCTGACCGGAGAGGTGAGAGCTGTTGCGGAACATCACATGGTCTTTATCAATGGACCAAGACCGGGCAAGATGCTCAGACGTCACATGGACCTTATGAATGGACCAGGCAAGATACTCTGACACTCACATTGTTCTGTATCCAATAGGTCTCCATATTGCAGCATCTGTCAAATTTACTGACAGTCACTGACATGGATCAGGACACAAAGAAAACGGACAGGATCCTAAATCACACCCTGGAGATTATCTACCTGCTGACCGGAGAGGTGAGAACAGCCGGTCAATGTCTGTGGCTATTGGTCTGTCTATTGGACAATAATAAATATATAACCACAAATTAATTGACCAGAAGGTGTGAAAAGAGAGCTAGCCCTCAGATATTGACCTGATAAAGAGATGTCTTCTAGTAGATATTTACTTAGAGGAGATGGTTACTACTTGCCCACTAAGCATTGACGTTCCTCTTTCGTTGTGTAGGAATACACCATTGTGAAGAAGAAGAAATCCAACCAGAGCAGCATTGACCAGAGAGAGGTGAGCTCTGCTGGACAATGGGACATTATACCAGGACACACTGACTGCTGGGGAATGGGGAAAATAGACTGGCTCCTGTCTTCAGTAGTAGACCTGATCTCTTATCTATGTCCTTCAGAGAGGTGTAGATGGACAGAAGGAGATGATAATGGGTATGAACCACCATACTCTCAGGAAGTTTAGAATCTCGACCGAAAGGAGCTCAGGTAACACCCCATTATACATAAAATATCCTGCCTGTGTGTTTATTTACAAACGGCAGATGTCAATAATAATAATACACCCATCATATGATGCAAACATATCTAGATGTTTTATGGAGAAAATCCTTAAGAAAACACATATGCTTCTTTATTGGAATCTTTAGGCTTCCAAGATGAACATTTAGACGCTAATATAGAGGAAGGAGAAGATGAGATGGATGGCAAGGAAATTCTCCAAGTGACTATTCATTCTGAGCTCTGTGCAGGTGAGTGAGAAACGTTGAGACATTTAATACATAGTTTCCTTAAATCTTAAGTATTGAGTTAAATCTTAATTTTTATAATTTTTAAACATTTGTAAGAAGAAGTAGGCTGTTTGCCTTATTACCATAGCATCATCAATGGAATCACTGAAGTTCTCTGTGTTAAGAAAAAGCAGCCCCAACCCCAATGGACTGCCCATGTAGGGTTGACAAGGACCCTGTGGACCATGTCCTCCCATGTGGGTCCACAAGGACTGCGTGGACCCTGTCTCCCATGGGGGTCTACAGTAGCCCATGGACTATTTACCCCCATAGGGTTATACAAGGACCTCATGGTCCCTGGCCCCCAGGGGGATTAACAAGAAAAACTAAAAATGGAATTACAGAAGACTGAAAAAAAAAAGAGACTACAAAAAATATATACCCATAGATTATAAAATTATACTTACCGTCCCCCTTGTTGACCCTCTGAAGATGATCCGTCCTTTTCTTCTTCTTTACTGAAGTCCTCAGTCCTCATCTTCAGCCCTGGAAACACCTAACTGTAGTGCTGCTTTATAAAAAAACAAAACTTATTTTTTTTTTTACCAAGCCCTCAACTTATATACAATTTTGTTGCGGTTACCGATTTGCTGAAATATGTTTCAGTCATTGAATTGAGTAGTGAATTACTCTGCATCTTTTCTGATTAATTACGTATTTAATCAATAAGAATTCAAAGATTAGATGGTTTTGTTTTTTTAATAGAGTAGCAAGATTTTTATTCCTACGCCTTTTTCCATGGGCTGAAGTTGAGGAAAAAAGTCTTTAATCAAGTAAGAAGAAGATGGATTATTAAATCAACATGGGAGTGCACACTTATCCAGGGCCCTTGAGTGAGGTCCAGAGCTTCGGAGATCGTCACTGGAGGGTCATCAAGGAGGAGGGTAAGTATAAATTTCCCCTCCATAGGTATAGTTTTTATATTGTTCCATTTTTCTGTCATTTATTTTTTTAATTTTGGGGAGATAGGATTCATAGGGGTTCATATGGACCTCTATGGTAGAACTTGTGATTCCGTAGGGTCCATAAGGACTACCATGGTAGGGGGTTAACTTTAGACCCATATGGACCTCATGGTTTATGGGTTGATTTTAGTTGCCATAGGGTTTTATAAGCTCCAGTGGTATGGGATTAATTTTAGAAACTATGGGGTCTATAAGGATCCTCGTGGTATAGGTCTAACAGCATCCCGGTGGTATATGGGTGAATATTAGGTGCCATAGAGGTTCTTGAGGACCCCCATGGTTATAGTATAAAATATCATGGGGTTCCATATGGACCCTTGTGTTATAGGGATTACTTGAAGGTGCCATGTGGGGCCCATAAGGGGTCCTTTCTTTGACTTATTGACAGTCTTAAATCAACATTTTAAAAAGTAGTTGATGTATATTTGTGCAGGATCTTCCAGTATGAAACCTTCAACTGTCTCAAGGCTTGAGCAAGACATGCTGAATATAAGGGGTCGCCATCAGATTAAGGAGGAGGAAAGTCCTGAAAATATCAGTGAAGGCGAGCATTTTGAAAGCTTTATTTATTGATTAATTTTCTAAATCCATATTTAAATCACTGACAAATAGTTTTTATTGGACTAACAGGACTTTATCGTGACTACTCTGTATCAATAAATGAGAAAGGAGAGTACGAGAGTGAGGAAAAGGAAAAGGAAATCCAGATGAATGAAGCCTACTCGGATCAACAAGCAGGTGAGTGATATATTAATTAGAAGTGTGTGTCAATATGAGCTAACTGTGTTGATTTTTTTTTATTTAAAAAAATATCTGCATAATTATGTGAAATTTTTATTAAATATGTATATGTGTGTGTAATTATATATATATATATATATATATATATATATTTTATTTTTTGTAAGTAGTAAACGTATCTATTAAATTTATATGGTTTTAATGGGAAAATGTGTTTACATTTTAAAGCAGAGTATGTTGTTGTGGTGGAAAGTGTGTTTCATAAAATGTTTTTATTAGTAAGTTATCGGTTCCAAATCAATGCCTTCCTCTATTTATTTTTTTTTAAATTGGCAAATGTATTTATATCCACACATATATGACTGATATTTATATATAAAAAATTACATTAGTTTATCTAAAAAACAAATGGATGGCAGGGGAATCAAGCCTATGACTTACCACTACACCATCATCATAGATTCCACAGACTCCAGCCTTATTATTTATGCAGATTCTTGTGGGCGTAACTAAAATGACAATATCTAAGTCTAATCTTGATCAGTTTGTAACGGATCTCCTGGCACCCCGACCGGGAACCTCCGTTGATAGACGCGTCCTAGTTTGCGTCGAGGCCTACAAGCACCGCACCGGACACCACAACCACCACAGACTCGTTACAGCTCAAGGGAGTATGCAAAAGCATAGCAATCCCCAGTAGGATATAGCAATCCCCTCTAAGAACGAGACAAGGCTACGTTTTGAAGGGTCAAGTAGTGTACTTTAATGACAGGGGATCTCCTTTTATGCAATGGTGCCCTCTGAAGGGCTACACTCACATAATTATCACAACAGCCAATTATATACATGGTTCAACCCCCACGTCTCCTCCCCTCAGATAACAGGTAACACAATTAAAACAGACACAATTTTAACCACATTCTGGATGTACCCCAAAAACAGGGGGTACACCTTTAAGTCCAGCACCGTTCAATAGCTCTCACCCAGGGGAACAACATATTAAAAAATGGCATGAATCAGACCAGGGGTTCAAAAGTTAGTAAAAGTATCTTTTACACATAACACACAGACATTTCACATATCCCCCATAGTTGGCTACGCAATACACATAGAGGGACAATAGGTGAGTCACACCTCCCTGAGGCTACCTGGCAACTTGGATACAATCAGACATTAATTAGATCATCCTTCTTTGTTCTTATCCGAGAATGAAAACACTTTATACAATAGACTTCCTTATCTGTAACAGGATTATCTCCCATGCCAAGGTCTGCACTAGTCTGGGCCAATATTCTGCTGAGCATAAACCAACATACATGCAGTATAATAGTAGGATCATATTTTAACCATAATAATCATAAAACAGGGTAAAACAGTGATGGGTTCCGTTACACATCTCCCCCGTGACCATAAGCCGGCATACACGGTCTGATCCCAACGGATCGGCCTGGGGATGTCCGGACAAAAGTATTTGTTGGTCAATTCTCTAGTTTGACAACCCATCAGCATTACTGCAATTCACATTGACTCACATTTCACATATCCCCAGATAGCTGGGATCTGAGCGCAGAAAACTACCGAATAGCGCTCAGATCCTCTTCACACAGTTCAATTGCCATGGAGCTAAAGTCTTTCCCATAGTCTTTCATTATATGAATGGGCTCCATGGCATAGCTATCTGGGGTATCACCGCTCCCACAGGGCAAGTACCGAATGACCCCCTGTATGTAAAGGGCCAGAATGAGTGACATACACTCTGGTATGGCCGAATACTGTGTTTAAAGGGCAATATGTCCCAGGGCCATAGTCACAGGGCAGGAGGCTGGCAAACAGTCCTCTCCAAGACAAAGTGGCGAAGGGCACTTCGTCACACAGTTTTACAAATGTAAACACATTTTCCACCATTGATGGTGCAGAGCACATCTGTGGTCCTTTAAGTCATGTGTTGAAACAACTTTGTAATTCTATGTGGTTTCAAAAAGAAGACAAGTTTAAAACAAACCTACAACAGCTGGTGTTCCCACGGGGTGTTCCATCCTGGTACTTGCTCTGTGTGTGTTGTAGGCTTCTTTAATTTTTGTTTACAGCACTTGGAATTCACGTCTATTTGGTGTATAAACATGAATCAGATTTATCAGCATTCTAACCATACCAACATGCTACGGTATTATTATTATTTTTAATATTATTTCTTATTATCCTTTATTTGTAATTCTTGAAAATATTCTGTGGTGCTATACAGGGGTTAAGTAAAAAGCAAAAACAATTTTAACACATTGCAAAAGAATGGAGGGCCCTGTATTTGAGCTTATTTATTAATATGTTGTCAATATATTGTTTCAATTTAACATTACACCAATATGTAATATAAAAATAAAGTATGATACATTTAGTGTCTCCTTCTCTTGCTCCTCTTCTTCACCTCACCTTCTAACTGTTGGTGTATTCCAAGGTTCAGTCCTAGGGCCTCTCCTCTTCTCCATCTATATATCCTCCATTAGAACACTTTCGTATTTTAGTAGTGTGAAGATCTGTTTCCCTAAAGCAAAGACTTTCAGGTTCAAAAGAACCATTCAGTTTCACAGTATGATGCAAATTCACTGCTGAACTAGGGACAGTCCCATTTGTTATCCTGCAGGGACATCTTGTAGTTGGTAAGGTATATTATTTTGCTTTTGTTTGCATGTTCCCTCACTTTTTGCTCTGTAGGTGCCTCCCATAGATTTATCCTCAAGGCGGGCAAGCCCACAGTTTTCCCTGCATCCTGATTTGGCTCTTTTTTATGGACCAATCAGCGGCATACCCCGGAGGCACATATGTTATTGGGCAATCCTAATCTGGGTGGAGAGTTTTCATATTATCAGCCCAGAAACAT
Source organism: Discoglossus pictus (assembly GCA_027410445.1). NCBI lineage: Eukaryota > Metazoa > Chordata > Amphibia > Anura > Alytidae > Discoglossus > Discoglossus pictus. The sequence goes on along the minus strand of CM050170.1, from coordinate 111,771,382 downwards.
GTAAATCCTTTGTGCTGAAATTGTATAAATACACTGCCTGTAACCAGAAATAAACATGCTCTTCTTGTGACACATAGACAATGGTGCGTTTCATTTAGAGGGAAGGCTTCTGAGCTAAAAGCACTTTGCTTCCCATAGCCTGTGCTGCACCCATAGGGAACCGGATTGGAATCTGCTGGGCTAGGCTTGGTCACCTTTGCCTTTTCAAGCCCTCTGGAAGAAGCAGATGACAGATCCTGTAACTCTGGGCTTTTGAGCTGATGCAGATGATCCTGATCTGATCGCCGGGCATCGAGAAGCCCATTCCCTCTAAAGAGGATTCCTGTACTGGAGCTGAATAGCGCCCCCTCCTGGAATCTTCAAAAACAGCATCTCTATGAAGATGACACTCAAATCTACCTCTGAGCACCAGAATTATCACTGTCTCTTCTAACACAAGTTTTCAACTGCCTCTCAAGCATATCCTCCTGGATGTCTGCCCATCAACTCAAACTAAACATGACAAAGACAGAGCTCTTAATTTCTATTACAGTTTCCACTCCTCGCATATCTCTCATAATTGACAATGTCAAAATCACTCCCAACTCCCAGGCCCGTTGTCTTGGGGTTCTATTGGATCCTGCCCTCTCTCTTTCGTTTCTCATATAAAATCCCTAATAAAATCTTGTCTTTTTCACCTAAATTTTTTTTTTCCAGAATATGTCACTATTTACAACTAAAATGATATTACATTCTCTCATCATATCTCGCCTCAACTACTGCAACTCTCTCCTCGCTGGCCTCCCCATCAACTGTCTGTCTCCACTCCAATCCATAATGACACCTCCACTTGACTCATCTACTATACTCATCGCTCAGTATCTGTTGCACCTCTCTGTCAGGCACTCCACTGTCTTCCCATAACCTCCAGAATAAAATGTAAAATTATGACCCTACTGTAGAAAGCCCTCAAGATCACTCACCCCCTTATATCTCTTCCCTCATCTCTCTCAACTGCCCTCTTCACTCTGCTAATGACCTTTCCTCCTCTTATCACCTCCTCTCATTCTCGCCCTCAGGACTTTTCTCATGCTGACCCTACTCTATGGAACGTCTTGCCTTGCTTCACTAGCCTCCTGCCTCAAAACCGCACTAAAAACACATCTGTTTAAAGAAGCTTATCACCTTCAGCTGTTTTCAGTCTTGTGTCGGTGCTCTGGTAACAAGCTCTATGTATGTTTGGTTTAAGCTCAAATACAGCGACCTCCATTATTTTGCAATGGGTTCAAATTGTTTTTGCTTGGTGCTTAACCCCGAACAGAATATGTTGGTGTGTTACAAATAAACAATAACATGTACAAATACTGACCTCCGTACTCACAATTTATATTATTTTCAACAGATGGATCCATTGATGGGGCGTCTCAAAATTATGATTCAGATAAAGACACAGCCAATATGTATGATGGTTCAATCCAGGTTGATACACCATCCAAAAATGATCAAAACTCTGAAATCTTAAATATGACTAAAGAATTTTCATGTTGTGACTGTGGGAAAAGTTTTTCCCAGAGAACAGATCTGGTTCGACATCAGAGAATTCATGTCGGTGAGAAGCCTTTTGTGTGTAAGGAATGTGGAAAATGTTTTACCGTGCAGTCCAATCTTATTAGGCACAAGAAAATTCACACAGGGGAGAAACCATTTGTATGTTCTGAATGTGGGAAATGTTTTAGCGACAATCCACATCTTATTACCCACATGAGAGTTCACACAGGAGAGAAACCATTTGCATGCGCTGATTGTGGCAAATGCTTTGGTAATAATGGAAACCTCATTAAACACCAGAGAGTTCACACCGGCGAGAGACCGTTCTCATGTTCTGTATGTGGGAAATGTTTCACCCAACAGTCAAATCTCACCACTCATCAGAAAGTTCATACAGGTGAGAAACCTTTTATATGTTTTGAATGTGGTAAATGTTTTACCCATAAGTCTCATCTCATTACTCATCAGATCGTTCACACAACCGATAAACCATTTTCATGCTCTGAATGTGGAAAATGTTTTCGCTATAAATACACTCTTCTCGCCCATCAGAAAACTCACACAAACGAGACAAATGTTGTCGAAAATATTATTGGAAATTCCCATTAGGTTGACATTGAGTGTAAATACAAAATATACACTTTAATAACTTTAAATATCATTTATTTGATCTGCATCTAAAAATCCCTTTTTGGAACATAGTCAATAAAATTATATCTACAATGGCATGTCATATTTAATATATTGTATATCATCTAAATATGTAAAAGAAGCAATATGTCTTGTTGAAAGTATTACCTCTTTGCTCAAGCAAATTAAGCGTTATTTAACTTGTTATGGAAAATGGTCAATCTTCTAATATCACAGAGTCTACTTTACCAAATTTTGCTCACTGATTGAGAGGATTCTTTTGAACTTTCAAGTTTTTGACTTAAACAATGATCCTTTCAATTTAGAGCTAATAAAAACCTGCAACACATTTCCATACAGAGCTGAGACGGAACATTGTGCAAGTGGTATGTTTCACTACATAAAATATAAATATTAACATTCTGTGTTTTTTTTATAAGTGGTTTTATTTTGGCCCTAGTCTGTAGAATATCTTTTGAGGTATCAAGATTAGTAGCCCCCAAACCTCTCCTTAGGAAAGCCTAGATAGATGTTAAAAAAATGCTACCCATAATTCCAAGCCTATTTCAGGTTTCCTGAGGAGCGGTTAGAAATCACTGACATGGATGGATGGATAGATAGATAAAGGGAGATAAAGATGGATGGGTAGAGGGAGGGATGGATGGATGGATAGATAGATAGAGAGAGGGAAATATGATGGATGGATGGATAGATATATAGAGAGATGGATACATAGGCAGAGAGAGGGGAGCGATAGATAGATAGATATATGGATGGATAGAGACACACAGAGATGGATGGATAGATAGCGATTGATTTAATGTGTAGACGATTTTGAGAGATTGATTTTATTATGTAGAAGATTTAGGATCTACACAAAGCAGAGGCCAATAAAATATCTCAGCATTTAATTGCAGTGGTGGGCAACTTGGTTCTACATAGTCCACTAACAGTCCAGGATTTCATTCTGATCAATCACAGTAAACAAAACTGAGCAACTTAGCTGATTAAAGCAGAGAGATCCTACATCGGGAGACCCCTCTACCGTTTACTGGGCGACTAGGAGATGTAAGAGGTTGTCACCCAGGAAGCTGTACTAAAACAATCAGTCAATGTTTGTCTGCATGAAGGAGGCAAGGAAAGACTCCTTCAGGGAAACCTTCTAAGGAGATCCTCTTCCACCCCTGGGCACGAATGGAGTGGAGAGAGTTCAAATGTAAACTTGAATATCTTGAATTTATTTTAAATATTGGAAATTTTATTGATTTTATTGATAATGAAACCCTAGTTTGTGACCACAACAGCTGTCCTTTAATATTACGTTGAAAGTAAAAGTACTTTCAGTTACTTTTTACAATAACATATGGCTTGACACTCACGTGAGATTTTAAAATCAACTTCCAATGTATGCGGATGGACCTGCTTCTTCATCCGCTGCTTATACACCTGGTTCTACCTCAAAGCTCCGTATCTCACATAGTGTCACTCATTTTGATTATTACACATTTGCAGTGATCGAGTCCAAGAGTTTGAAATAACAAATCTATATTCAACAATTGGCTTTTGTTTTTTTAATGACTTTTTTTGAAAAAAAGATTTGAAGATCATGTGCTGGTCTTATTATTGTTTTTTCATTAGGTGAATTTGTATTTTATGTATCTTGTAAAATTCCTGTATGTTTAAGGCCCCTATATCAATGTACAATATGTTCAACAAATATATATGAAGAATAAAAAATACTGTGACACCCCAATGTTTATGTGCTTAATAAAGAGAGTGAATCTGAGACCATATGAGAAACTAGCCTCATATTTGGCATTTAGAAATATTTAAAAGCCACTTAATTGCAGTAATGGACCAGGCATTTAGATCACATACAAATAGTTTATTACCCCACGCAATGCTCATTAATACTGCTGAACTCCAAAGCTAACAGCACTAAACATTGTTGTGATGACAGCCCTGAGGGACGAGGAGCCTGTAATAAAGTACTGTGGTACATGCTTCTCTTTTCTTCCTCAAAGGAGCATAGTCCAGACTTCCCCAAGGTAATCTCTTCCCTGGGCAAGCACAAGATTCCTGGGCTTTGTTGTTTTCAACTCAGGGCTATCATTGACATAACCATGGTTTCCCCTGTTTGGACTGTCTAGGGTTAGGAGACCCTCATCGACAGTAAATACACCTTGTGTATGTGTATTGTAGACATTATGTGCATAATCACTTCTTATATTGACTTTATCTATGTTAGACATGTCTGATATTGGTTTATCCTTTTTTATTTGTAGTGTGGTAATTTATATACAGTGACCCAATTATAGTTTACAAGGATAGGTCTCATTGTGAAGCTAACACAATGGGACATTCAGCATTGCAGAGTTCCTGCTGAGTGATTAGGTTTGCTGGCCTTGTCAAAACCCAGGGGCGAAAGGGCCATGTGCACCTCCTGCTTTCAGCCACAGGAACACCCCTAGATTGTCAGGGTTATATAAATCTCAGCACCCAGCTTCCTTTTCCAGGTATCAGGATACATGCACAAGATGCCAGGAACCTCAGGAAGCAAGCTTAGCAGTGGTACTCTCAGTGCTAAAGAGTATAGGCCAGGCAGAGTGCGTAGTAATAATTCCAGTGATTCAAATTATTGTATTCCTTCAGAATAAACCACCTTGTATGTTTAAACTGACAACTCTTTATTGAGGCAAACACAGCAAATTTTTGCATAACACTACCCAATCATATACAGTCTCCAAGTTTTCCAGACATATTGTCTTTTTAACTCCTTTCATGTAGCCTCCTCCTGGTAACTATTAAACTCCTCTCAACCGGCCATCTTATCCACTATACCCCACATCCCCAAGAAAAACTAGTAGCGTACTACTCTCTGGAAAATGCAGCATTTGGAGACCAAACATGACTGGGTACCAATTACATCAATAACAAATGGAAAAAAAAACATGCCACATAATAACAATAGGGCTGTCACAGTCCCAGTTTTCAGGCTTGGAGGAAATCTTCCTGGGGAAAGGGACCACATTGCAAGCCTATCAGCCCTATTAAATTCCCTGACTGTGTAAAACCGTAGCCCGTAACATAGCCGTTAAGACCTACGGCTATTAAATTGTCCCTGTAAAGCAACCTGCCAACGACTTGCTGGGTAATGGCGAAAAAAACGTATGGGATGAAAATTTTACTCCGTAGCCGCAAATCGTTTCTTCTGTCAAGCCCGTAACTGCTACGTTCCAATCACGCTATTAAATTGCCCTGGCTTTCAAGCCTGTAACCTGCAAATGGAGGCAAAAACATTATGGCCTCCAAATAGGACCCGCAAAGGGTTTACAGACAATTTCTTTCTCAACACTGTAAAAGACAATATAAACACACCAGAGCACTTTAAAATATGGGAAAGCATGAAATGGCATTACAATTACTTGCACAATAATCACCCTATAGGCATTAAAATAATATTTTATTTTTATCATATGTTGGAATGGTCATGCAAATGCCGAAAGTTATGCTTCAGCATGCAGAAAGCAATTAAAGACACACTACCTGATTAAATTGCAACACAAAAACATGAAACTGAGGCCATATTAACCCTTCCTCACTCACAGAGGCTCTAATGTGGACCCTGGAATATATATATATGATTGCAAATACATCTCGCTCATCACATCTACATTGGGAAAACAAATAGTGGCCAAATTACATGCCACATCACATAGATACATCACATAGAAGTACCAGGGGAACATTTTATTATTTGTTGTTCAGTCCTTCAGTCGTGTCTGACTCTCTGTGATCCTATGGACTGCAGCACATTTAGCTAGGTCTCTGCCTGTGCTTTTCCACAAGGTTTGCATGCCAAAGATACTGGAGTCGGTTGCCAGTTCCTTCTCTAGCGGACTGTGATTTGTCTGACCTCTCTGCTATCACCTGCCCACCTACACTGGCCCTTCGTGGTACAGCTCACAGCTTCATTCAATTACGAGCCCCTTCACCACCTTCACTTAGCAATTCAGAAGGGGACCAGAGGAACATACACCACACTAATCTACTCTAACCCATCAGGAAGGGCTGCAAAAACACATGGAGGCTGTGCAGAGGCACATGGATCAACAGCCAACTCACCTCCTCAGGGCCTCCTCAGGGATAATCTCCGCTACGCCCATCCTGGTAAGTCCAATGCCATTGCTGGTAGCCATGTGCTAAGATGTATACCCATTCGCATTTGGTCACCTCCCATTATGTTTTGCTATTCATCAATTTACATTAGTGTGGTGTATGTTACCCTGGTCCTCTTCTGGATTGCTAAGTGGTGGTGGTGAAGGGGCTTGTGTACGTGAATGAAGCTGTGAGCTATATCATGTAGGACCACTGTAGATGGGCAGGTCATAGCAGAGAGATCAGACAAATCACAGTCCACTAGAGAAGGAACTAGCAACCCACCTGTCATATTGTTAGCAGGCCTTCAGGGGAATGTTGATACTCCACAATATCACTAATTGGACATTTGCATGTGTATTAACCCTTTATGTTGATTATATAATATATATTATTATATGATATCTAATGCTATTATTATTATTGTTATATGTAGTGATCTATTGCATAGTAGCTAGGACTCATTAGTTTACAGATATAGGAATATGACACATATGTCGTGTATGTGGATGTCCCATAACCCCAACCATTGAAAACACACTGACACGGTTACAACGGTATAACAAAGCTTTATTTTATACACAGAGCAAAATCAGAAATAGTCAAGACTGTGCATTAATATCATGGGTGTGGTGTGGGCGGATCCCAAAAGAGTAAAGGCTTGGGGGGAAAAGGGGATACCTAAAGGGGGTAATGTCATAGTCTAGAATAAGCATGATGCATAGCACCTACCAGGGTCACATGTGGTCACTACACCACTGCAACCGGAATCTGATTAAAAAATGGATCATTAGAAATCACTCCATTTAATTGAAGAAACCATTATAATGTGCATAGCACTTACAAGATGTCTAGATATGCTCAATGAAACAGATTATTCAACCTCTGGACTGTGTAATCCAATCCAGTTTCACATATACAACAGTGTGGTGAAAAAAAAAAACTCTTAAAAAAAGTGGTCAACTAAAAAAAGGTGGAGGATAAAAAAAACTAATCAACATGCGTGTACAATACAATGCGAAATACTGTAACTGTAACAATATATCAACTCACCTGATTCCCATCTGCTAGCATTACTATTAGGTTGGTCTTTGGATAATCAGCAATATGGGAAAATACCCATTAATACGGAGAGGACACAAAGGTCAGCAGCCAGATTCACTGTTACTTACATCAGACCCAAGGATCTGTTTTCAGACTGATATTGAGGTCAGGATCATATGCTTCAGCAATCATGTCTTAGATATCTTGCTATATAATAGCTTTAAAATTGTGGGAGCTACATGTTAAGGGGGGGGGGGGTGTCTGTCATTGAAGGATTGTCTACCTGAGAGGCACTGGAAAAACCTTACTCCTCATACATTTCCTCCACAATGTTTGCAGATGCAGAAGATGCCTTCATGGACCTGAATTGTACCTAAAACAAAAAACCTACAAAATAAGGCCTTAAAAATCACAGGGACTGCAGCATCTCTTCTCAACAGCATTCCTCAGTGATCAACAATTGGTGACATGTTAAACAGAACCCTACGTGTCCACAGAGAAGATGATCATGGACCATGTGATGCAAGGTAGCCATCTGCATACAAAATATCATCATCACATAGGCCAAGATCCAAGACTCTGTAGCCAGGCTAGATTAGGTTCAAATTGAGACCAATAGATTGTCACTGTGGAGTGCTGTCGAGAAGGCACAAACATATGCACAGCCCCTATGTCCTCCTCCACCTAGCCACAGGGCCCACATCCACCATGGCTGTCCACCGCTTCCCTGCCGTGGGGGAGGGGCAAACCCCCGGGAGGCAGCGGCATCTGCAGTGTCGTTGGTGGATGCATGGTGGAAGGAGAGGAGGGGCCGGCCTGTGGGTGGCTGGGCGATACCTCAGGGGTGGAGGAGGTGGGGCTGGGGACCAAAGGGCGTCGCATTGCTTCTGCTGTCACTCCCTGGATCGTGTTCTGGGAGTGTGTGTATGGAGTGACCTAACTCTATATGTCTCTATGTGTGTTCTTTAAAATATGTGTAATCAAGGACTAAGTGTAAAATCATATGTAATAGAATAAAAATTAATAAAATTGAAAATTACTTCTCTCCAAACTCTTCTACTCTCTCTCTGACTTTCAAAACCCACCAACTCCGGGACCTGCATGCTACTTCGAAAGAAAATACAACACAGTCAACCAATGAGCGTGTGGAATACAAATTTATAATCTCCCTCTGTCAATCATCTTCGTCTAGATCGCTTTCTATTGGCTGAGAGGCCTGTGTCGCACTACGTTATACTGCAATTGGATAGTGACGGACGATCGCGGCTCGGTCGACCCCTTCACAGCTTGTGTGCGTGGATAAGGTTTACAGGCTTGCGCCCGTAACTCGCGGCATGGTTGAATTTAACAGCTCTGTAACGCAGCCGAATTTCGAGCCTGCAGCCGTTGTGGGCTTGCCGATGCCGCTACAGGCTTCAAATTTAATGGGCCTGTATGTTAGTCCGGGGCCAACACCAGTCCAAAACAGTCCTAGGTTCTCCCTAGGCGTTGCAATAACACACTATGATGCTACACACAAACATCTGTAGTAACATTATCATGGCTCACATGGCATCCACAGTCTAGGTATTTTTGGTTTTGGGCATTGTTCTTGGTGGGAATGCGAAGGGGCTGTGTTCTGGTACCAGGTGAATTCTGATGATGGAGAAAACTACTTAGAGTCCTTTGGACTGCAAGAAGGTTCAATCAATCCATACTACAGGACATAGAGACAAACTGTCAAATGTTTTGGCCAAATCATGAGAAGACACAATTCCCTAGAGAATGGGAATGATTGAAGGCACACAAAGAAGGGGACAACAGAGACGTAGATGGATAGATGAGGTTAATAAAGCAATGAGTATGAGCTAGATGGATCTCAGAGGGGTAGTAGCTGACAGATGTGCCTGGCCAGCTGCAGTCCATACAATCATGGAGAGCCGAACACAACTGAACGAATAAACAACATCAATGTCTTAGGAATCTGCTAAATGGTACAATACCTTTTCAGCACCCCAGATGGATTATCCGGCTACAATTGAGCTTCAGTAACTCTAAATAAAAGCGGACCTTGCAAAATTTACAGCCTTACAAAACATAAATACGAGACGCGTTACGACCCTTTACGACCTCAAAAAACCGCCCGAAACACGCACACATGAAAACATGAAAAACACAATAAATACACACAACAAATACAAAAAAAGCTTACCTACAACAAGGGGGGGCACCCAGGACCTCGAAAACTGAAGTTACACTTCAATTTAACTAGAAATAAAAGAGTTTAGACACCCAAAAATACCCTAAGCGAGAGAAAAAATGAAAACGAGGCTACAGCACTCTAAAGACGCAAAACACTGTACAAATACTGTACATGAAGATATTATCAGAAAATCAGTAGTGAATTGCAATATAGTCTTACACACAATGCCATATAGTTGTGAAGCACCATTCATTACAATAAATCCCTCTATTTGCCATTTCCTTATACTTAAATTTTTGTATTGGAAGGGGGCTGTGGGGTTAAAAAAAAGAGAAAAGGTGAGTATATGACCAGAGGCATAAATTGTGGTCAAAACTGTCTGTGGTCAGGATAATGTTCAGAAAAGGTAAGGTTCAGACAGCAATCCAAAGGGGAGTCCAATACACAAATCCAAAGTCAGAAACAGGAACCAAAATACAAGAAGGTTTTGAAATGGACAAGCCAAAAACTCAGCAAAGTACAAACAAACTCTATTTTCAGGTCAGCTGATCATACACATCCATAACCAGACCATACTGGCTGCAGCCATTCTTATTCAACCCCAGTAGACAAAGACAAAGTTAGAATAGGGAAAGCAGAAACAAGAACCAAAACACAGGAACACTTTGTAGTGGACAAGTTAAAAAATCAGCAAAGTCTGTTTAGACTTTGCTGGAATTTAAACCCCACGTTCAGGTCAGCACAATAGACTAAAAACATACCTGATTAAAGTAGCTTATCACCTTCCACCCAAACACTCACCCTCTCGTATCTCATCTTTAGATTGTAAGTTTGTGAGTTTTCAACTGTGCATGGTGCTTTGGGGAAAGCACTATAGACACTGGATTTTAAGCTCAAAGACAGGACACTCCATCCTTTTCAATGTGTGAAAATTGATATTGTTTTGTTGCCTTGAACTTAACCCTTGTATAGCATTACAGAATATGTTGGTGTGCTACAAAAAAAAGATAATAATAATAATAATAGACCATATTGTAAAAGAGAAGTACGAGTGGATATATCATAAATATTTAATACTGAATAGAACAAAATAAAATAAAAATATCCACAGCAAACCAAATATAAAAGTATGATTCGACTGAAGTGAACACAAACTGTTATTGACTCTTCCAAGTCTATCGAGGCCCTGTCTTTTTTATTCTCCGTTGATCAAGTAAAAAAAACAATAATAAAAATCTGCTCTTCTGATGCAAGTGTTAAGTATTTAGATGCCAGATATATATTTATTCTTAACAAACACCATACATTTACATGACAAATATTTAATATCTTGAGTCTACAATAAATAAACTAATAAGTGAACTGAGTTATCACTCTTTTTAACCTATCCAGGTTATCACGAACAGGGTTCACTAAGCTTGTTCCTGGAGAACTGGGAGGCGGAGTTCATCACTTCTAACATCCCCATAGTGGGGTATAGGGTGAAACTTTGGGATCAGAAGCAGGATCTCATGGGGTTGGTAGAGGGCAACTTCAAGGAGGCAAAGGGAAAGCAGAAATCTTGGAATCACAACTGTGCTAAGGTTAGGAAGTGTGTTGAGTGTCAGAAATACTTGTTTTGGTCAAAACTTATTGCATGGGACAGAACATAACAGGAAATTTCATCTATTGTGCCTTTGACTCTGCAAAACTTGGCTTGTACATCTAGTAGCTCTCTGTCCATATATTGTTGGAGCCAAGCTTGAAGGATGTTAAGAATTACCTTGCTGGCATGTGAAAATAGTGCTATTGTTGTATAATTGAAGCACTTTCTGGCACTGGATTTTTTGGGGATTGGGATGTAGACTGACCTTTTCCAGTCTATTGGCCACTTTTGAGTTTTTCAAATGTGTTGGTACAGGATCATCTTGTAGGATTTTGAAAGTTCTGCTAGGATTCCATCAACTCCTGCAGCCTTGTTATCAACAAGGCTTCCTATGGCCCATCTCACTTTGCTCTCCAATATGTCTGGCTCCAGCTCAAAAAAAAAAACTATTGAGGTTAACAATTCTGTTGGTGTTTGTTGACAATTCCACTGTTCCCGGTATTAGAGTGACTTGAGTGGGATTAATGCTTAATGTTAAAGGGATATCACCAGAGTACTGAAGGGTCCTAGTGTAGAAGAATTTACACTGTAGGGACATTGCAGTCTACAATGGAATTCTGAGCATCTCCCACTAGCCCATAGTGTAAACTCTGTAACTTATTAGAATTGCATCATAATAACCATTTGACATTCAGAGAGCACGTGGCCAGTCGTTTAACAGAGAGAACCTTACTTTCAAACTAGAATTGTGTCTCTTTATTGTGTGGGTTCAGGATCCAGGGCTCAAGCTGTCAGATGACTGACAAAGCTCAATCTGGCACCGCACTGAGAATCATTAGAGGCTCACATGGGGGATGACAATTGTGGGGTGGAATTACATCCATAGCCAAGTTCTGATCATTATAGAGGACAGGGGAACTGGGTAGTAAAATCCAAACAAGTATTCCAGATCTTCCAAATATTATAATGCAAATATTGCTACTTAGTGTTAATTTGACCACAGTCCTACTTCTTTATAGTGAGGTTTTATGATGAATGTTGTATGGGAGTATGCTGATCCTACTCTGAAGGAACAGGGAGCCCAATTCAATTGCAAGCCCGCAACTCGATTGTTGTAGGCCGTATGTCTGCGGGTGTGTTGCTGGCTCCCCTTTGTCTCCGATTCCGGAGCTATTCAATTGCTCAAGGCCGCAAGTTACTGTCCCAAAACCGAAACCATGCACAGGTTCGTAGCAGTGGGAACATGATCAAGTAAGCAAGCCCGTAACCTCACATTTCGAATAAGCCAATAGAAAATGAGACTGCCATTATTACGGCAGTAAAACATGGAGTTTACATGTCAATCAATTAGGTTCGATGGTCCAATATGCGATCAGACTCGCAAAACCGCAAAATAAAGAATTCTGAAAACAAAGGCCAATACTGTTCTAGTCCATATGGGTGGCTTGATATGTATTAACTCATTGATACCCAAGATCGATTTAACCCCAATCATAAATCTTGCGAAAGTGAAAGATCAACGGCTTCGGGAGGCTGAAAGTTTAACCATCTCCATTTTTTCAAGGCTGTAACTTGTAATCCATTTAGAGACGGCAAAAAGAGGCCAATTGAATAGCAAATTAACTTGCAACCTCGCTTACGGGCTCCAGTAACATGCAAAAGCTCAACTGAATCGGACTCAGGGTTTGCAGATAACTTTGCAACTGCCAACCTCTGAGCACATGAAGGGAACGTGAATAGGTGTCAATCCAATGATACAAGTCCCCTCGATCTTCTCTACTTTAACTACTCAAAATATAAGCATACACTCTCAAACTCCAAACTTGAAGGAAGAGCTGAAGCCAGACAAGATGGAACTTTCTAGGAAACAGTAGAGTAATAAAATGCTGTTATGCTCAAGTCTTACACAGTCCCTAAGGTTGTTAGCTTATTACATACGTCATATAACAACATGCTGGTGATACCTCATATTTGGTTTTGCAGTGAGACAATTGATGGTTTCACAGTGTAATGTCCTTAATTATTATATATAAAATACTTGTAACTTGCCTATCATAAATGACGGTATCATATGTTATGTTCAATTGCATGTTCTGTCTCTCTCTGTGCTGTCTCTCTTTGTGCACCCTCTCTCTCTGCGCTCTCTCTTTCTCAGTGCACCCATTCTCTGTGCGCTGTCTCATTCTGCGCTATCTCTCTCCCTGCGATGTCTCTCTCTCTCTTGCTATGCTTCCTCTGCCTCCCTCCCTCTCTATCAGCCTCACTCTCTCTGCCTTTCTCCTCTCTCCCTCACTATCTACCTTCCCCTCTCTCTTTCTCTCCCTCCTCCCCCTCTCTCTGCCTCCCTCCCTTTCTCTCTCCCTCCCTCTCTGCCTTCCTCTCTCTCTCTCCCTCTGCCTCCGCTCCCTCTTTCTCTCTTACTCTCTCTCCCTCCCTCTCTGCCTTCCTCTCTCTCTCTCTCCCTCTGCCTCCCCTCCCTCTTTCTCTCTTCCTCTCTCCCTCCCTCACTCTCTGCCTCCCTCCCTCAAATTGGCTGCAGGCGTTACTCACAATCCCAAAACGATTACAGTGGATATCTTCATCCTTTATTGACATTGATGTTTTTAACTGCTTGAGAAGTATGATGACATAATACCTAAAATGTATGATCAAACCTAAACATTGGTCATTTTAAATGGAAAAGTAGCCAATCAATAGGATAGTCCTAGTCAATCAGAGAGCCACAGGGATCTAAAAACTAAGAGATTAGAGAAACCATCAACAGAAGAACGCACGTGAGAGGAGGATGAGCATATTGAAGGGATTAAACATCTATCCTGAGGAAATGTAAGAGGAGGAGGATGAGCATCTTCACAGGATTTAACATCTATCCTGAGGTAACCCTCGAAACTATTCTTGAAATACCTAAACGCTCATTTCAATCGTATAATAAACTTGCACAAATACATACTCAAAATGACACCCGACATGTAGTCACCCAGAAACACTAGGAAAGAACTTATAAAAGGAAGAAGAAGGAACTCCATTTGGTAACTGTATTAAAAATGATTTCCCATGTTTAGAAATTATCATAATAATTTAATATCTTGGGATTGTAGGAAATATTATATGTAAATTACATTGACTACACAGTTTTATACAGTTTTATACAGTTTTATACCACAAACAAGCTATGTACTCATCTGTGTATATAAAACAAGAAATTAAATTAAGAACAAAATATAAGGATTGTCTTAGAAATATTTATAATGCAAACTAACAGCCCCATCAAATTCAAAGCCTGTAACAGCAATGGCACAACCGCAAAGCCTGCAGGCTTGAAAATCTGCTGCTTTGCAGAGCTATTAAATTCAACCATGCTGTGAGTTACAGGCCGGAGACGCAAGTCCGTAAACTATTTTTGGACTCGTTGCATGTGCGGCCCTGAACATGATCAATAAGTCAAAACCATAGTTACAGGTTTAGACGGAGCCAATGGCAAATGAGATCATCATCATTACGTCACTGAAAAATGGAGGTTAGCTTTCAAAGCCTTACGGGTTTTAATTACGAGTTTCGAGCGGACCCACATTTCAGAAACAATGCAATATTAATGAACTAGGAAATTGCCCGACAAAAATGACGTGAATGAAATTGTAAGCCTGGCAATGCTGTTTGCCACACAATGAGAAGCTATGGGCCCTCTGAGCACCTTCGGCGTTCATCGCGAGTGGCTTGCAATGAGCGCTCATCGTGAGCCCTGCGAATAGCGCCTTCGGTGCTCATTGCTAGCCTCTCCCCCCTGTGTAGTTTAGGGGCCTTGCGATGAGTGTTGCTGCCTTGGGTGAATTGTTACTGCCTTGGGTTAATTGTTACTGCCTATATCATAATACCCACTACTATGTGTGTATATACATTTTGTTGTACCAATACACATTTAATGGCTCTACATAGGTGGTATGTCGGGCACCACACCATCACACATAAACTGAGACATCAGCGTCTACCCTGGGCTGAACTTGAGGTATAGATCAAATATTGATTTGTAACATTCTTTCCCACAAATTCAACTTGGGTGATATATATATATATATATATTGCATAGAGCATTGCACTAATATCATACAGAAAGCATATACACTTCAACAAAGGGATAATTCATATACTGCTATCAGAACACTAATGGCCAGACAATCACTAGAGTGATTGATCCCAAAGGGCAGCAGACAATTACTTATTTTCAGATCCATTTACTCATCCTAACAGGGTACTACCAAACACCACAGTTATATCATTATCACTGAGGAAGCCGTCAGTAAAACAGCAAAACGCGTTTGATGAAGTGTATTTACACATTAATATCATCTCCAACACCTTTTTAAGAAAGTGGAGACATCATTTTTGTGCACCAACCTATCAAAGTTTTTATAGGTTTTAAATCTTTTAGAGTTTGTTTTTACTTTTAATTTTCTCTTTGTTCTATCCGTTGTATATGGCACACACCTAAGACGGATTACTGTGTACATTTTACCTGCAGCATTGTATGAATAAAACCTGTTTATCAGCCCTGGTTTCCATCTCATTGATTTGGTGTGCGCTTGAAGGATCCATTGCTGTTTAGACATTATCATTACAGCGAAACCGCGACATCAACAGGTGATCACATCCACAGTATTATTCTACCTCATTGCCACCGGAATTTTTGCACTGAGAGAACAGATCCAACTGGCAACCAGCCAATTGATAGATACATAGCATCCATCAAGACGTTGTATATATAAAACAGTTCTACATAAGAGAGACCAACATTGAGAACTTCAGACCAAACATTAACCCATAACATTGGGACTACTGAAAATATTGTGCGCTCTTTCCACACCACCTTTGCATTTCTCAGTTAAACTCAATATTGTTTTTTCAATGTGATGATGTATGAGGTACGGGATAGAATGAACTTTAAGAGTAATGATAAATATATATTACAAGTATGTATATATGGTTTGCACTATATATTTCTATATGACACATTGACACTGAACAGAATCACCACACATACTAACAAATCCAATAAATCAATAATTTATTAGTTTTGTTTCATAACAATGATGAGGTTCCAGGTACTTGATTCTTGTCAAGATGAATTTTGAAAGAGCTGGTGCTTAATGTATCTCTGAGTTTTCAGGATACGTATATGTTGCTATAAACAAAGTACAAAACATATATATACTCATAAGATTAACAATACAGTGGGCTGTATTTTTATGGTGAGTTTTACATAACTCTGGTTAAAGAGTCACTCGAACGAAGGGTTTGTTGTATGGAGACATTTTCCGTTCCATTTACCGTTTTTCAAACAAGATGTGCATGATGGCTGGGAGCTCTCCATTGAGGGACAGGACGGATGCTAAACGCTTGAGCTTGGTCCAAAGGCAGTCTTTCAACCAGAAGTGAGTTTCATCCAACCCTGGCCCCGATACACATTAGGCAGGTAAGCATACTATTTACCCATGCTTATCGTTACTAACGTTTTTTCAGAACGGAACCCTTGTGAATGTCAAGGGTCGTATTTTCTTTCTTTTTCATACAGTCATGTTACAACATACTTTAAAGGTTTTTAGTGTATGTAACTAATGGCTATACCAATCTGAACTTCAGATATCATACTTCAGTGAACCAGAATGTCTCATTCCTTCGATCTTGGCTAAAAGATCCAGATACTGAACACATAGAAGTAGTTTTAAGATCTGTGAATTCTCTGATGCTTAATAAGATAAGGCTTTTGGCTAAAACATTTCCCACATTCAGAACATGAAAATGGCGTCTCATCTCTGTGAATTCTCTGATGACTAATGAGATGGGCGCTCTGACAAAAGCATTTACCGCAATCAGTGCATGAAAATGGTTTTTCGCCTCTGTGAATTCTCTCGTGTACGGTAAGACTCGACTTCTGGTAAAAACATTTCCCGCATTCAGAGCATGAAAATGGTTTTTCACCCGTGTGAATTTTCTGATGTTTAAGGAGATTTGACTTGTTTTTAAAACATTTTCCACAATTTGGGCAGGCAAATGGTTTTTCATCTTTGTGAATTCTCTGGTGACCAATCAGACCAGACTTCTGATAAAAACATTTCCCACATTCAGAGCATGAAAATGGTTTCACATCTGTGTGCGTTCTCTGGTGCTTCAGAAGATTTGAATTGTCTTTAAAGCATCGGCCACATTCTGAGCAAGCAAATGGTTTGTCCCCAGTGTGAATTCTCTGGTGTGTATTAAGATGTGAGTTCCGAGTAAAACATTTCCCACATTCAGAGCATGAAAATGGTTTGTCATCTTTGTGAGTTCTCTGATGAATAACAAAATCTGTCTTCTGACTAAAACATTTCCCACAAACGGGGCATGCAAATACTTTAGTCAAGTTCTTGCATGGAGTTTTGTTAACATGGCTTACACTCGAATATATTTTGGTTTCATCTTTACTTTTTGTGACAGAATATAATGAACTTTGTGAACTGTGAAGATGTTCTGGATTGTTCACATCAACTGATCCATCTGTTGAAATAAAAATATAATGAGAAAAAGAGGAAGCTAAAACTGAATTGAGTGCCATCAGCATAGAGAAAGGAGAGAGAAAGAAAGAGAGAGAGAGGAAGAAAGAGAGAGAGAGAGAGGAAGAAAGAGAGAGAGAGAGAGGAAGAAAGAGAGAGAGAGAAAGAGAGAGAGAGAGAGAGAGAGAGAGAGAGAGAAAGAAATAGAGAGAGAGAGAAAGAAAGAGAGAGAGAGAAAGAAAGAGAGAGAGAAAGAACGAGAGAGAGAGAGGAAGAAAGAGAGAGAAAGAGAACAAGAGGGAGAGAGAGGGGAGAGAGAGAGGAGAGAGAGGAAAAGAGAGAGGAAAGAAGAAGAGAGAGGAAGAGAGGTGATGAAGAGAGAGGAATAGAGAGAGAGAGAGGAAGAGAGAGAGAGAAAGAGAGAGAGAGAGAGAAAGAGAGAGAGAGGGAAAGAGAGACAGAGAAAGGGAGACAGAGAAGGAGAGACAGAGAAGAACAGACAGAGAAGGAGAGACAAAGAAGGAGAGACAGAGAAAGAGAGACAGAGAAAGATAGGAACAGAGATAGGAACAGAGATAGGAACAGAGATAGGAATAGAGATAGGAATAGAGATAGGGGAGAGAGAGGGAAAGAGAGAGAGTGTAAAAGAGAGGAAAGAAGAAGAGAGAGGAAGAGAGGTGATGAAGAGAGAGGAAGAGAGAGAGAGGAGAGAGCGGAAGAGAGAGAAAGAAAGGGGAAAGAGAGGGGGGAAGAAAGACAGAGGGAGAGAAAGAGAAAGAGAATAAGAGAGGGGAGAGGAAGAGGGAGAGAGAGGGACAGAAAGAGAGACAGCAGAAAGGAAGAGATGGGGAAGAGAGAGAGAAAGTGAGGAGAGATATAAAGAGAAAGGAGAGAGGAAGAGTGAGAGTAAGAAAGAGAATGAGAGAGAAAGAGAGAGAGGAGAAAAGTAGAGAGAGAAAGGAGAGAGAGGGAGGGGAGAGAGATATCAAACATGTACAAATGTTGGAAGACAGTTGTTGATACATATTTATAGATTTATATGAGGCAGAAGAGACAGCAGTTGTGTGAAAAAGTCAGGAGGATTGCGAGAGAGAAAAAAGCCAAGAGAAGGGGAAAGGCAATAGTGAAATAGACAAAGAGGTGTGAGGTATTTAGAGAAAAAGACAATAGTTAGAAGTTGGGTTTCATAGGTAGCAGGGGCTAATTTAAGCTGGTGTATAGGGGGGGTCAGCAGGATTGTGGATAATGTATGTAGGCAATGGGGATAAGGATGAGGATGGTAGATCAGAGTAAGGTAAGGTAACTAGAGGGGTAATCAGTGTAGTAGAAGTTTGAGGATATCTAAGACCAAGTAAATAGGAGTATAATGGTACTCAGGCTTTTGATGGTTGTATGAAGTGGAAAGTGGGGAGGCTAGGAGTGTTTAGACATTTATGTCTGAGAAGACCAGTGAAGAGATAAAAGGAGGTAAATGAGACAGGATCAAAAAGGAATGTCAGAGGGTGGAGGAGAACAAGGGCACACAAAAACAGCAAATATAGGAATGAGTACAGGAAGAAGGACAGGTGGAACTTACAAATACATAAGGCGTAGGGTTTAGACGGACCGATTAAAGGCTTAAATAAGATATTTTTACCAGATATTTGGGACATTTAATAGAAGGAGACACCTACATTAAAATTGGGGGCTTCAAAATGTGAGTTCCTACATGATGGGCTCATTTCAAGGCCACCTCTCTTAAAAACTCCATGGTTGTGTAGTAAAAAGGGGTCTGTCACATTCAGCTGAGATGTTTTAGATCTTATTGTGGGAAATCTTTTTTTTATTGTTATTATTTCTTTGTTATTAATTTCTTACAAAATCAAAAACATTAATACATACATTACTGATACATACGGATACTTTCTTGATAATATATAGATCACTATCATTCAGTTATATTAATTGTATCTCCACGTTCACTTCTACACTACTTGTCAATTAATTTTGATAAAAAACCAGAAGGTATATATAAAAGTAGTGTAAACAAAACACATTACATTTGGAGAGTCTCATGGGTGGGCCAGGCAAACTTTAGAAGGATCTCCTCTCTTCCTTTCCCTCCTTTCTCTTTTCATTTTAGGTCTGAATCTGTTCCCTTGCTAATTGTTTTATATTAGTGTGTCAAGTTGTTGTTAATAAAGTCCATTTGATTGTATTTTTTTATTTAGTTTCCCATTTTGTTCTATAAAGTACATTTCAAGCTGTTTATTTCTTAAAGTTATCTCCCAAATTATTGTGGGAAAATGGATTGAGTATTATTACTATGTTCATGTATGTCACCCACCTCTACAAGAGTCTGACTGGATCACAAGTTGTTGAATATTCTTTTCTTCGCTCTCCTCTTTAACTGTCACAACAGGAAGATTGTGGAGCACTGTTGGGGCAAAAAAATAAAATAATTTATTATAGCAACAAAACATCTTCTCCTACCAAGCTTGTCCACTCAGATTCTGGGATCTGTAATATTGTTGTGGAGAAATAGAAATATCCATATATTATTTAGTATATATATATATATATATATATATATATATATATATATATATATATATATATATATATATATATATATACCGTATTGGTCCAAATATAAGCCGCACCTTTTTTCCGATTTTTGCGCTTGCGACTTATAGGAGCGGCCTACATTCGCGACCTTGAAAAAATGACAGCCGATTTGCAACATTTGAGCTACGCGTGTGTGGCTTATATTCGGGATCGCAAAATCACTGCCGATTTGCAAGCATGTGACTACATTGTAGCAATTGAATAGCAATTTCCGGTTTTAGTGATTCTAGCATCCTGTAAGGCCTGTAACCTGCAAAAGAAGTTACAGTACATGTTAGAAAGCCTGCTTCTTGCAATGGCTGATCACTTGGAGAGAAAAGCATCAACAAGCCTAGGAATGAGGCGTAGTTATGATGCAAGTTTCAAAATTGCAGTTGTTAATTATGCAAAGACAACAAGCAACAGAGAGGCTGGAAAAAAATATGGCTTGGATGAATCTAATGTGCAACGTTGGGTTGCCTCAGAGGAGAAATTGAAAAAGTCAGTTTCCACCAGAAAATCTTTCAGGGAACCAAAACAAGGCAAATATCCAGAACTTGAAGCTGGGGTTTATTCCTACATTCAAGATATGAGAAAAGATGGGATGCCAATTTCACGTGAAGTAATCCAGCTGAAAGCCTTAGAAATTGCTAAGACCTTAAAAATAAATAAGAGGGAATTTCGTGCAAGCATTGGTTGGTGCCGTCGTTTTATGCAGAGAAAGGGTCTTGCTCTTCGACGAAGCACTTCATTGGCACAGAAACTGCCGGCAGATTTTGAGGAGAAACTGACTAGTTACCAGCAGTATGTCATCCAATTGCGGCAGCGTCACTCATAGCCATTAGACCAGATGGGCAATGTTGACGAGACCCCCGTATTCTTTGACATGCCAAGCAATATGACAGTAGACCAGAAAGGGGCAAAAAGTGTAATTTTAAGAACAACTGGCAATGAAAAACTCAGAATAACGGTGATGTTAGCGGTAACTGCTGACGGAGGAAAGTTACCCCCCTATGTTATTCTGAAGCTAAAAACTTTGCCCAAAGAAAGCATTCCTGATGGCTTAGTGATTCGTTGCCAGGAAAAAGGCTGGATGACAACTGAACTGATGGTTGACTGGTTGTCTGTAGTTTGGAACTGCAGACCTGGAGCACTGCTCACTAAGAGAGCCATGCTTGTATTGGATGCTTTTAAGGGTCATCTCACTCCTGAAGTGAAGACTAAAGTTGCTGCACAGAAGACAGACCTTGTTGTTATACCTGGTGGCATGACTTCAAAGCTACAATTGCTTGATGTCATTGTGAACAAGCCGTTCAAAGACAACCTTCGCATGCAGTATTCAGATTGGCTTCGGGAAGGGGATCATGCTCTTACACCATCTGGCAAGATTAAGAAGCTGTCAGTGACACTCCTGTACCAATGGATTATAACTTTATGGTCAAGTATTTCATCTAACTCCATCATCAGGGGGTTCAAAAAATGCTGCGTGTCCAATGCATTGGATGGTAGCGAGGACAATTTGCTATGGGAGGAGAATGAAGAAAACAGTGACAGTGATGAAGTGAATACTGGTGACGAAGTCAGTAGTGACACCAGTGATGACTGTGAATAGTAAAAAGTTTCCTTGTTACCTTATGTTTCATGTTACCTGAACTTTCTGTTGATGTTACCGTAATATTTACAACCTGCCTAAAGAGTTACAGTATAATGTTTTCCAAATACTGGATACCGTATATGGTACAGTATATGTTAAAATAAAATCACTATTTTATTCCCTAAATCTACTTGACTTTTGTCTTTTTCTCTCCAATTTTAAGGGTGCGGCTTATGTGAGTACTATCTTTTTTCTGTTTTTTCCCCTTGAATTTTACAGGTGCGGCTTATATGCGGGTGCGGCTTATATTCGGACCAATACGGTATATATATATATATATATATATATATATATATATATATATATATATATATATAGCATTTATTACCTTTGTAGTACCCTTAGTATTTGGCTAAATGCAAGCTCTGAAATAGTTAATAATGCATTTCCCTAATTCAGCAGTTTCACTATGAAACAATAATATTTATATTGCCACAACAATATGTTCTGTATGAGTTAAGGGAAGGCCCAACTCAAGGCTGAAAAACAAGGTATTGACGGGGTATTAATTGTAGAAATAAGGTGATCTGCGCTAATGATATAAATACCATACATGCTAATGCGTGTTAGGTACGTGTCTGATTATTAATTGGCTTAGTAATATAAATAATCGTTTATTGGCTTAGAAAAGGTTGTTGGTGGACTGTATAGTTTTCTAGAGGGTAGTAATGGAATATACTATTTTCTGTATGTGGAAATGTTGTTGTTTATCTAATTGTTGCCAGCAGCAGACATTGTGTACCCTATGCTGTTGCTGTCCCATGCGTGGCCAAAATAAAGTAAAAATAAGGAAATAATAAGATAAATCTGTGTTTTCGTATCATGACTGTTTTTTGGAGTAGAATGTCGGTTTGTGGATATGTTTTTCTTCTACATTTGGCGAGTCAGCCAGGAGCTGCACTAACCTTACATAAATAACACCCCAAGCTTCAGGAATTTTTGGGGAGACTCTTGACAACCAATCATGGCCAAAATTAAAGGTGAGCAGAGCTGCCTTGGTGAAAATCTGTGTGTAGGATTGCTTGCAATGCGTCCCTTCCAGGGAAGACTCAAGCTTGTAGGAGTGATGGACGGAGTTGCAGCAAAATTACCTCACACAGACTGACCTCTACCCAGTATGATGGTATAATTGCATTTTTTGTTGTTGATAACCTAAAAATGCTGATTAGTGATATTAAGTGAAATTAAGAGACGTAGAATAGATTAAGATATATTATACATGTAAAAGTGTTAATTACTGAGACTGAGATTGAGAGATATTAAGAGATATTGTACCTAAAGAGTTATTACTTTTGCCTTCCTTTAATGGTGTGTGAGGCGTTGCCTTCCTTTTTTTTATCATTAATCTTTATTTTCACAGTCAAATGACACAACATTTTTCATACTTACAATTTTTTAACAAACATGTCATGAACAGTGTTCAATACATTTTGAAAGTATTTGAATAAGAATGTTGTTGTTGTAGTTCTTTTGTTTTAACTATAATCTTTCTCTAACATTTCCTTTTTTTTCTTTTCTCCGTTTGACTATAGTTTCAGTAAAACATATTAACTAAATGTACCTAAAACATATTAAATTCAATTGAAATTAAAGCTAACCCTAACATTTGGGTGTGGGGGGGGGGATACATTTGAGTGAGTCACAGTTTATTTCTTTTCATTCTTTAATCCCTAATGGGTCTGAACTCCAGATTACAACTTTTTCGATAAATTTATCATTAAATCCGTACCTATCCACCTTTCGTTTTCCACTTTGAGGGGTTATCAATTCAGCCAGTTTTACTATGATTTTTCAGTGTTTTTTTTGTGAGATTTGTAATTTTTCTATGATATTAATTAAGTATGGGGAGTTAATCCATATATTCCATATTTCTGTAAACATTGGATAAGTATTGGATATGACATGAGTCATTTTCTCATTAATCATTATGAAATTTAGTTTATTTATTATTTCTTGGAGGTGAAGTTGTGGTGTCCTTCGTTTTTTTGCAATGTGACTTTTCGTGGCCATAAGCGTTGCCTTTTTGAATCCTCTCTCAAACTGTCCCAAACAGGCTGGGATGTAATTGTAGGGGTTAGTTCTGTTAATCTGGCTGCCAAATGATTTTTTGAGTTAGCTCTTTTCCAGTTGGTTATCGAAGGCTTTATCATAGGGTTGTTATGCTTCAGTATATGTGGAGGGATTGATGGATTCCAGATAACGGAATCCCACTTTGGGGTTTCATTTGGTAATTTTCCAGGAATACCCAGGCTGGTTATTGTTCGCTGGAGTGTGCTTGGGATATAAATGTGATCTAGGCCACATTATGATGCAGTTTTAGGTTAGGGCACGACAGCCCTTCTATTTTTATTTTATTTCTGAATATGTATGTATGGGCTATATTGTGTCATTTATTATTCCATATAAATCTAGTTAAATTCTTTTGAAAATTCTCTAACTCTTTGGGAAATATTGGTATAGGTAAGGATCTACCAATGTGCACAAGATATCATCAGCGAACATGCAGCATTTAAATTGCTGAAGTTCAACCATGACTCCCTATACTCGTGGCGTGATCCTAATAGCTTGGGCCAGGGGCTCAATTGCTAAAGCGAAAAAAAGTGGGGAGAGAGGGCATCCCTGTCTAGTCCCTCTTTGTATGGAAATATGATCTTTATTTGAGCCTTGTAGTTTCAGGTGTTCTATTGGATTTCTATAATAAGTTTTAAGTAAATTAATAAAATTACCTTTACTATCAATCTTGGCCAAGACCTCATGCAAATATAGACTCTTAGCTACCCACCACAGCCATTCTGATAAACCTTATCACACTCTTTTCCAACTATCATATCTTAGGATTCTTCCCCCCACAATCATCTAACCTTTTTCCTGAGCATACACACGGTCACAATGCTTTCTCACTCTTTGCTCTTTCTTATAACCTACTGCCTATCTCTCAGACATTCCTTTGCAACCTCTCCATATCACGTCTCCAACAATATTAATATCTCACCTTCCTTGCTCTCCACTCCTCTGCTCCCATGAGCTCCTCTCCCTCCTCCAGTCACAATCGCATCCCCTCCCTTACAGCACTGTAATTCTCAGTCCCATCTTCTCTCCCTTTCACACCTCCTTCTCCTGGCTGCAGGAGATATATCCCCTAACCCAGTCCCCTCACTCATCTCCACTTGCTGTCAGCCACGCTCTGGTCAAGGCCAGCAAACACCCGCTGGAACGCACAGCGTATCTAAGATAAAGTCACTTTCACTCACAACATATTTATTACCAACTCCCTCAACCTATTGGCTCCCCTGCAGCATCCTTTCTTATGGTGGTTTTTACCTCAGCCACACACCTAGACCTGGGAACAAACAAGGTGGTGGTATGGGTGTATTGCTTTCAACTCGCTGTACATTTCACCTCTTACCCCCTGTCCCATCCCTCCAATTCTCATACTTTGAATTTGATACTATCCGCCTCTTCTCACCTATCTCTCTACGTATCTCTCCTCCAACGTTCCTTCGCTCATAGTTGGAGATTTGAACATTGCCGTTGACGCTCCCACCTCCCCAGCAGCAGCCAAATTGCTTGCACTCACCTCTTCCCTTGGCCTCTCACAACTTACAGATTCTTCAACTCATCATGCTGGACATTCTGTGGACCTTATCTTCACCAATCTCAGCACAACCTCCAACCCAGTCACCTACCCCCTCCCTCTGACCATCACTTCCTTACCTTCAACCTAATCACATCTTCCTCTCACCACCCTTCTTCAACCCCTGCCACCATCACTCACAGAAACCTGCTAGCATTTGACCCTACACAGCTCTCCACTGTGCTCCACCCCTTCTCAGCCCCATCGCTAACCTCAATTGCTCTGACAGTGCCACCTCACAAGTCAACTCTACTCTCTCTTCCACCCTTGCCCCAATAACCACACACAGACGCCCTCGCTCTCTTCCACAACCATGGCACACTACACAAACACGATACATCCAGAGGTGCTCCCTCACTGCCGTAAGACTATGGAGGAAATCAAACACTTCTGCAGATTTCCTCCACTACAAATTTATGCTGAGCTCCTATTCCTCTAACCACAAACGTTTGTTCCCCACTTTCAATACTCCCCTCCGCCCACCACCTCCTCCCATCCCTTCCTCTCTCACAGCGGAAGACTTCGCCAATCATTTTATTCATAAAATTCAAAATATCTGCATCGAACTCTCATCTCATAGTGGCTCACACTCCACCCTCTCAACTAACCAACAACAGCCAGTTTTCTCCTTTCTCCAATCCCACAGCCACTTTGAACTGCTTTGACGTGTCTACGGAGGACGAAGTCTCCAACCTGCTATCATCCACTTGCCTTACTACCTGTCCTCAGGATCCTATTCCATCTCAGCTCATCCCTCCCCTTTCTACCACACTAATCCCAGCTCTCACATATATTTTCAGCCTCTCCCTAAATACTGGCATGTTTCCATCTTCTCTAAAACATGCCATAATTACACCCGCCCTCAAAAAACCCTCATCTGACTCTGACGTCACATCTAACTTCCACCCTACCTCTCTACTTCCCCTGGCTTCCAGACTTTTGGAGCGGCTCGTCTATAACTGCCTTACCAGCTTTATTTCCTCTAACTCAATTTTTGACACCTTTCAATCCGGCTTCCGGCCCCAACACTCCATTGAGACAGCTCTCACTAAAGTCACCAATGACCTGCTTACAGACAAGTCGAAAGGTCACTTTTCAATTCTTCTTCTTCTAGATCTCTCAGCTGCCTTGGACACTGTCGACCATCAACTTCTACTCCATATCCTCTCCTCCCTCGGTATTCGAGACACTGCTCTCTCGTGGTTCTCATCATACCTACAAAATCGCTCATTCAGTGTCGCCTTCTTTAACACCTCTTCTTCTCCTCACCCCTTTCTGTTGGCATACCCCAAGGATCAGTCCTAGCCCATCTCCATCTACACATCCTCACTTGGTACCCTAATAAACTCTTTTGGTCTTCAGTATCATCTTTATGCAGATGACACCCAAATCTAACTCTCAGCACCAGATCTATCCCCCTCTCTTCTAACACACTTCTCCAACTGCCTCTCTAGTATATCCTCTTGGATGTCCACCCACCATCTCAAACTCAACATGTCTAAGACTGAACTCCTAATCTTCCTTTCCCCTCCCACAGCGTCAAATCCTCACATCTCTCTCACTGTCAACAACAACGTCATCAAACCCACTTCCCAAGCCCGTTGTCTTTTGGTTCTACTGGACCTGGCCCTATCTTTCATCCGTCACATACAG
This sequence comes from Discoglossus pictus, assembly GCA_027410445.1. Taxonomy (NCBI): domain Eukaryota; kingdom Metazoa; phylum Chordata; class Amphibia; order Anura; family Alytidae; genus Discoglossus; species Discoglossus pictus. The sequence continues at coordinate 111,744,205 of CM050170.1, read as the reverse complement.
TCACTAAATAAATCTTGTCTTCTCCATCTAAAAAACATCCAGAACATCTCCAGAATTCGCCACTTTCTTACACAAGACACAACTAAAATCCAAATACACTCTCTAATCACCTCTCGACTTGACTACTGCAATTCGCTTCTTGTTGGCCTACCATCCGACTATCTCCATTTCAATCCATTATGAATGCCTCTGCTAGACTTATCTTCCGTACACAACGTTCAGTGTCGGCATTTCGTCTCTGTCAATCACTCCACTGGCTTCTAGAATAACCTGGCCTCTAGAATAACATTTAAAATCATGACCCTAACTTATAAAGCCCTCAATAATAGCGCTCCCCCTACATCTCTGCTTTCATCTCCAAAAACTCCCCCACTCGCCCTCTTCGTTCTGCTAATGACCTTCTTCTTTCTACAACTCTTCTCACCTCCTCTCACTCTCACCTTCAGGACTTTTCTTGTGCTGGCCCGATTCTCTGGAACTCCTTGCCTCGCTCCAACAGATTATCCTCCTGCCTCAAAGCATTCAAAACCTCACTAAAAACATATCTCTTTAAAGAAGCGTATCACCTTCCACACTAACATGGTTATCACTTCTCTCTCCCTCCTTTACCACTCACAATACCTTTAGGTTGTAAGTCTGCGAGTTTCAATCCTGCAATGTACTTTGGGAAAGCAACATGGACATTGGATTCCGAGCTCCAAGACAGGGCCCTCCTTGTTACAGAATATGTTGGCGCGTTAATAATAATAATAATAATAAATATGACCATTCCAGCAAACCAAAGGCCTTTTCTAAATCTAAGGCTATTGTGCATAAGAGGGTATTCTTAGATTTGGCAATATGATATATGTTGAGTATCCACCTAACATTGTCCCCCGTCCTTTGTGAACCAGTTTGAGCAAAAACCTGGAGAATATAGTTGCCATCAACTTTGCTAGTATTTTAATGTCTCCATTAAGAAATTAGATTGGACTAAAGTATTTGACTTCCAGAGGGTCTCGCCCAGGTGTAGCAAAAAAGAAGACCATGTCAGCCTGGTTTAATTCGGGTGGCATTTGTTCCCCTCGTAGGATTTCATGATATCATTTATTTAAATAATGGGGCAAGTTTATTGGCGTAAGTTTTATAAGAAATATTGTAGAAGCCATCTGGCCTAGGGGATTTGCCTAGTATTAAAGATTTTATGGTTTCTAAAATTTCTTCTACATTTGTGTTGACATTTAAGTTTTCCAGGTCTTGATTTGGGATGGATGGGTTATTGTATTTGTTTAGACATTCTTTTATTGTGAAGTTACTAGCTTTTGATTGGGATGAGTATACTTCTTGTTAATAATTAAGAAACGTTGATTTTATCCTTGTTTGACTCAGGGCTATCTGTCCTCCTGAAGTTCTGATCTGGTAAATTAGATTTTGCTTGGTCCTCAGTATCCTAGTTAGCATATGGGATAATTTATTTGCATGTAAGAAAAATGTATGTTGTGTTTCTGTTTTTTCTGACATGATGATATCCAGCTCTAGCCAGATTCTTTCAATTTTTTGCCTAAGCAAATTGGAGATGTTTTTTTGGTTTCGTCTCTCTAGTATGTGTAGTTCTTTTAACAGTTTAGTCTCTTTGAGGTGATTATTTTTCTTATATGTAGATGCTACTCTTAATAAAGTCTCTCTTACGTACGTTTTGTGAGTCAGAGCCACCCTATTTTGCTTCTGGTTGGTCATTGCATGAGAAGTACAAATCTAGGTCTGCTTCTATTTGCATTTGAAATTCAGGATTTGTTATCAATGAATCATTTAATCTTCAACTATATTGATATTTGAGGCTCAAACCTAGATCTATGTTTATGAGCACTGCTGCATGATCGGACCATGGGCAGGGTAAAATTTGCGCATTACCTGAGTGCTCTATCAGCCCTGATGCAAGCAGTTACATAGTTACATAGTAATTGAGGTTAAAAAAAAGACTTTCAGTCCATCAATTTCAACCTTTTAAGATCTCCTCTGATCTGCAATATGCGGATTAGTTCTTAATTAGTTGCTAATTAATTGTTAATTAATTATTAATCAACAATTGTTTTTGTTTTTTTAATTAATAATTAATTGATCCAGAGGAAGGCAAACAGAAAACAAACACAAGTGAAACTAAGCCAATCGTCTCAGAAGGGGAAAAAAAAAATCCTTTGTGACACCAGATACTGATTTCTCCCTGGATCAATACTCTCTAATTATCCAGGATAACACTGAATTCCCTTTTTATTTAAAAATATATTGAATCCCTTTTTAAAGTTATATATCGAATCCGCTGTCACCACCTCCCTTGGTAGAGAATTCCACAGATTAACCACCCTTACTGTGAAGAACACTTTTCTTTCTTTAAGGTGGAATCTTTTTACTTCTAATCTCAAGGGATGTCCTCTTGTCAGTTGAAAACCTCTTGGCACAAAAAGCTTCCTTGACAAATCTTTATACTGACACTGGAAGTATTTATAGAAGGTAATCATATCTCTTCTAGAGAAAATAAGCTTAATTTGGTTAGTCTTTCTTCATAACTTAGTCCCTCCATTCCCCTTATTAGTTTTGTTGCCCTTCTCTGCACCTTTTGCAGCTCTAACATGTCCTTTTTTTGAAGTGGTGCCCAAAACTCCATATTCCAAATGAGGGCGTACTAGACATTTCTATAGTAGTATTGCATCTATTTTGGAATATGAGTCTTGATTGGGTGAAAAATACATATATTCCTTTTCTGTGGGGGGATGTCCTCCAGTAAGGTGTTTATTTTTTAGGAATATTTGTTTCTTAAAGTGTCCTTGGATCGATCCAATCCATGGTGAAGAGCAAAGTTCAGGTCACCCCTCATTATTATTTTACCTGTGTCTAAAGAATGTAGCATGTTAAGTAGTTTGATTAGGGAGTTGTGCGGAGAGGTTGTAGGGGTGTAAATTTTCACAAGAAATATATTTTTGTTCAGTATTGTCCCTGTTATGATTAGATAATTCCCTTCCTTGTCTATTTTCTTGTTCTCAAATTTAAATGGAAAGTCTTTGTGTACTAAGATAGCAGCCCCCACTTTTCTGGTTTCATGATTAATGGTGTAAAATGTTGGGTAATCTCTATGGAGATAAGAGGGGACACTGTTTCTAGCAAAATCAGTCTCATGTAAAAATATTACTGATGGTTTGTATTGTTTATAAAATGAAAAAGATGTCCTTCTTTTTAACTGGGAATAAAGACCCTGTACATTGTGAGTTACAAAATGTTATGTTATATCTGCCATTGTGGTCATGTATCAGTGTTTCTTGCAGCAGATTGATAATTATCTAGGAGTAGGATGTGTCTAGGTTTTAAGTTTTGATTTTCCCTTTTTTTTTTAAATGGAATTCACGGAAGCCGGATCCAGGTTATTACTGGAATAGAGTCGCTCGAGTGCAGGACATAGGGGAATTAAAAAAATAACAATTAACATTTTAACTTGTGTTAATTCGATTATTTTCTTTATATTAAACTATTCTCTTAACACTAACAATAGTGTCCCTTTCTTTTGGATATTAAGACATTTTTCTCTGGTTATAACCAGGAACATAAAGAAACAAAAAAGTAGTTGGGTATTATAACATTGCTTTTGTCAGTATAAACATAACACATACTGATGCAGTAAGAGTTTCTCAAAAGCGTTATATATACAAAACTCTATGTTTCCCTTTCAGGTCTCTATTTCACGTTGTCTTTCTTCATGCCTGGTTGGTAGTCCTGCTCTATTGTCTATTAGTTTTTTGGGTCTTTTGGAGTGTCCGTCCATGAGCGTATTGGTCTCTGTTCAAGATGTAAGGTTTGTGTTGACTCTGGGTCCTCTTTCTGTATCAATTGTAGATGTATGAGCAGTTTTTGGCTATCCTCAAGTGAGTGAGTTTTGTAAGTGTCTCCTTTATATTGAAAGATCAATGTGAAGGGGAATCCCCATCTGCATGTAATTTTGTGTTGGTTAGAGCTGCAAGTGTTGGTTTCATTGCCCTTCTTTTCTCAAGATTCAGGGGGGAGAGATCCATGTAAATCTGCATTTTATTTCCATCTGGTCCTTTGATAGAGGTAATTTTCCTAGTGGCTGTTAATATCATGTCTCTCGCCTTTTGTTTCACAAATCTTACAATTACATCCTTGGTGAGGTCCGAGTTGTTATTGGCCCCTAGGGCTCTGTGAGCCCTCTCTCTATTTGCCAGCTGTTTTCTGGGTGGTCTGACAGAATAAGATTGATTGTTGCAGATAGATATTGATTTAAGTCAGTTATCGCTTTGGCAATGTCCCATAATCTCAAATTGTGACTTGGTGACCTGTATTCCAGATCTTCTGTTTTGTCCTCTAGAGTACTTATCCTAGAGGCGTGTAGAGTGGTCTCCTTTCTGTCGCGTTCCTAAGACTCTATGATTTGGCGCGTAACTTCTTCCAAGAAGTGTGTCGTTTGACCCAGGGTGTGTATGTCTTTTCTTAGACTGTCTATATGTGTTTGGAGTATCCTCTCTATTTTGGCTAAAGATTTCTCTGAGACATCTATATAACGAGACGTGCCTTGTGGATTTTCCTCCTCATCTGAATTATCAGATTGCCCAGATGTTGAGCATTGAGATGGTAGTCGCTGAGATTCTGTAGTTTTAAACATTTCTTCAATGTTTCTATTAGGTGTGTTCTTTTTTGGTTTACCCATCTTGGTGCCCAAATATTTTATCTGATGCGTGGAGAAAGTGTTGAAGATCTGGTTTGTGGATACAAATTTGTCTTTTAGTTTTGTATATTGGTTTCAGTTTTTGTTTACATGCTTGATGCTTTTAAATTGTAAATAGTTGTCAGTATATTTCTTTGGGTCGTATACCTTGCTGCTTGTGAGAAACTCTTTAGTTTTTATTTTTGTTTTTTTTTAGAACAGCATTTTTATTGCTAGGTTACTAGTTTTGAGGTCTCACTTTGTTTATTTGTCACTTTTCCTCCAGTTGTGAGGGTTATTTATTTAGTTGTTTTTTTGTTGCTGGTTGTGACTATAATTTTTGCTTCTGGTGTCAAAGTTTAATGAATTATGTTACCAGCAGGCTTTTGTTGCGGTTTCAGGTATTGTCTGTGGCCACAAGGTGGCAGTGTAGAACAGCATTTTTGCTATGTGATTGTCTTCCTGTATTGTTGTTTAGTCAATCTTGAGTTTATAATATAAACTCTTTAGTTGAGTGTGGTTGTTTAGGCATTTTAGTTTGAGTATTTTTCTTTAGTTAAAGCTAAACCTTTCACTGTATATTGATCTGTTATAGCATACTCTTCTTTCACAGTAGCAAGAACTCTGTTTCCTTCCAGTCCACCTGATCACAGGGCCAAAGTGTATGCCTAGGTCAGAAGTTGACTTCCTTTAAAGGCGAGTAAGGTGTGCCTACTCATAAGGAAATGCCTTCCTTTAATGGTGGATTGTCTAGACAGTTTCTAGGTTAAAGGTGCCGATTTGATTAAATGATAGCGAGTGAATTTGCTACCCTTCCTCGAACAACGTTGTAACGGAGCTGGAACACGAATCCAATATCTCCGCTGGTATACGGTAAAATATCCAAGAAGCACTACAGTCTCACCATTCCCGACCTCCCATATTGGACGACACACAATTTGGGAGTCAAATGAATACTGACTTTATTTTGTTATTGCAGAAATATTTATACCCATCTCTTCCCACAGGCAATACACATGCCCGTATTTGGCCGCACAATACACATAAAGAGAACAATAGGTGGGTCACACGTCTCCGAGGCTCCCTGGCAACTTTGATACAATCAGCCATTGATTCAATTACACTTCTTTGTTCTTATCTGAGAATGAAAACACTGTATACAATAGACTTCCTTTATCTTATGCGGAGTCGCTGTAACAGGATTATCTCCCATGCCAAGTAGCTGCAAATATTCTGCAGAGCATCAACCAACATACATATAGTAGGATCATATTTTAACCATAATAATCATAAAACAGGGTAAAACAGTGATGGGTTCCGCTACAGACGTTGATCTGAAAAAGTGGCTGAAGGACAGAATTGCTTATGAACTGGGCCCATGTATGTGTTGTGAGAACTAAGTGTGAGTGCTATGTGCAGTGAGGTGTGAGAACTTGAGAGAAATGGGGGTTGTCCCTCTGTTCTGTGCGTTACTTAGAGTGTGACTGTATTTCCGGTCACACTCTAAAGTAACGCACAGAACAGAGGTGAAATAAGAGCTGTATGTGAGCGAATGCTGTGTGTTCTAAGCTGGTTGTTATATTTGTTGTTGTATTGCTCAGAACATGCTATGTTTGTGTTCTGTTAAAATTGTTGCATTTTGCTTTAAGAATTACCGACAGCTTTGCAGTAGAGTGAGAGACAGCACAGCTCTAATCCCTCAAAAGCACCCTGCGCTCGCCGCCCTGCTTCTTGTATTTTGGCAAAAAGAGCTTCCTTGCAGAAGACAGTTTTGATTCTGTGCTAATTTCTGTTTGCAGTATACATTTTTAGTTGAAAGAAAGAGGTGTGCATATTTTGCATTTTGTTTTTGCTAGGTTTTTTATGTATATAGTATTTTAATGTCTATTTGCATTGCAATGGCTTCAATTTGAAGATGGTGTGTATTCTGTTTTTTGTGCTTTAAAGTGTTATTTTTCTTTTGCAAAACATGCATGTTACCTGTTCTGCGTTTGCTATTTTTGTCTGTTCCGGTTTTTGGAAAAGATTGCTTTTTATTTTTGATATAGTTACCCCGTAGAGATTAAAATGCCGTCTGTACAGACACACAGGAAGGAAAAACGTAGGGAGAGAGTAAGACGCAGGGATGAGCTTTCCTTCCTACCGTTCAAATTTGGCACAGTGCTCAGCTCAGCAGCGATATTTTTTATTTTTAAGGTAGTTTAAAATTTTATGGAAAAAAATAAAAATTAAATGTTATGTCTTTTGTCTGTGTTGTTTTTTTAACTTTTAGGTGATTTTAGTACGTGATTGATGTGTTAGTTTGGAAAATATTGTAAGTATAAACAGGACTTGAGAAGAAAAGATAATTCCTTTGTAAAGTTAGTTCCTTAGGAAGAATTTAGCAAGTGATATGAAGGTTTCTGGCATGTGAAATTGATCCAATGTGATTCACGATCATAAAAGATAGTTTTTGAAATGAATTGCAAAGAGTAATTTATGGAAACAGGCAGTCCCCATTATTGTTCATTTTCATTTAATATGTTATTTTTGTGTGAGAGCTGGCAGACAGAGCATTAATTAGATTACAGTAATGGTAAAGTTAGATTTTTGGGTTGGTCCATATTTGTAAACTTCAAAGAGATAAGTATAGGTTTTTATTATTATTATTATTATTATTATTATCGTTTATTTGTAACGCGCCAACATATTCCGTAGCGCTATACATAAGTTAAGTTACAGGCAATGACAAGTTAAAGATTCATACATTGCAAAGAGTGTATGGCCCTGTCTTTGAGCTTGGAATCCAGTGTCCATAGCGCTTTCCCTAAAGCACTGCGCAGGATTGAAACTCGCAGACTTACAATCTAAAGGTTAAAGTTTGTATCTGGTACAGTAGGGAGAGAGTAGTGCTGAGCAGTGCTGAGCATGTTAGGGAGGAAGGGTATAGGCTTCTTTAAAGAGGTGCGTTTTTATTGATGTTTTGAAAGATTTAAGGCAGGAGGATAGTCTGGTGAAGCGAGGCAAGGAGTTCCAGAGAATAGGGGCAGCGCGAGAAAAGTCCTGGAGGCGGGAGTGAGAGGAGGTGACAAGAGTGGTAGAAAGAAGAAGGTCGTTAGCAGAACGAAGAGGGCGTGTGGGGGAGTATTTGGAGATGAGAGCAGAGATGTATGGGGGTGCGCTGTTGTTGAGGGCTTTATAAGTTAGGGTCAAGATTTTAAACTTTATTCTGGAGGCTAAGGGAAGCCAGTGGAGTGATTGACAAAGAGGAGCTGCCGACACTGAACGATGTGTACTGAAGATGAGTCTGGCGGAGGCATTTATTATGGATTGAAGTGGGGAGAGGCGAGTGATGGGCAGGCCAACAAGGAGCGAGTTGCAATAGTCAAGACGAGAAATGATAAGAGAGTGTATTAGAATCTTAGTAGTGTCTTGTGTAAGGTAATGGCGTATTCTGGATATGTTTTTTAGATGGAAAAGACAGGATTTGGTTAGAGACTGTATGTGTGGGATGAAAGAGAGGGCAGGGTCCAGTAGAACCCCGAGACAACGGGCTTGGGAGGTGGGAGTGATGATGGCGTTGTTGACAGAGAGAGAGATGTGAGGAATTGAAGCTGTAGTAGAGGGTGGGAAGATTAAGAGTTCAGTCTTAGACATGTTGAGTTTCAGATGGTGGGTGGACATCCAAGAGGATATACTAGAGAGGCAGTCGGAGACGTGTGCTAGAAGAGAGGGGGATAGATCTGGTGCTGAGAGATAGATTTGGGTGTCGTCTGCATAGAGATGGTACTGGAACCCAAAAGAGTTTATTAGGGTGCCGAGTGAGGATGTGTAGATGGAGAAGAGGAGGGGGCCTAGGACTGATCCTTGGGGTACGCCAATAGACAGGGGGTGAGGAGAAGAAGATGTGCCGGAGAAGGAGACGCTAAATGATCGTTCTTGGAGGTATGATGAGAACCACAAGAGAGCAGTGTCTCGAATGCCGAGGGAGGAGAGAATGTGGAGTAGAATTGAATGGTCAACGGTGTCAAAGGCGGCAGAGAGATCCAGGAGAAGCAAAATAGAAAAGTGGCCTTTCGACTTGGCGGTGAGCAGGTCATTGGTGACTTTTATGAGGGCTGTCTCAGTGGAGTGTTGGGGCCGAAAGCCGGATTGGAAAGTGTCCAGAAGAGAGTTAGAGGAGATGAAACTGGTGAGGCGGTTATAGACGAGCCGCTCCAGCAGTTTGGAAGCCGTTTATAGTATATACCGTATATACTCGAGTATAAGCCGAGTTTTTCAGCCCATTTTTTAAGGCTAAAAAGGGTCCCCTCGGCTTATACTGGAGTCACTCTCCCCCCCCCCCCGTGTCTCTCTAACCCCCCCTTGTCTCTCTAACCCCCCAGTGTCTCTCTAACCCCCCAGTGTCTCTCTAACCCCCAGTGTCTTTCTAACCCCCCTGTGTCTCTCTAACCCCCCGTGTCTCTCTAACCACCCCGTGTCTCTCTAACCACCCCGTGTCTCTCTAACCCCCCCGTGTCTCTCTAACCCCCTGTGTCTCTTTCCCTCCCCCCTCCTCATTCTAAACACCCCTCCTCATTCTAAACCCCCCTCCTCATTCTAAACCCCCCTCCTCATTCTAAACCCCCCTCTTCATTCTAAACCCCCCTCCTCACTTTTTCCCCTCTAAATACCTCCCCCTCACTTACCTGCTTCTTCTCCTGCCTCTGCTCCTTCCGTCTTGACACGGCACCCTGGTATATGCTAATGACGCAGCGCGCATGTGACGTCACGTCATTAGCATATACCGGGTGCCGGCACCCGGTATATGCTAATGACGTGGCGCGCATGTGACGTCACATGCGCGCCGGGTCAAGACGGAAGGAGCAGAGGCCGGAGAAGAAGCAGGGGAAAGGTGAGGGGAAAGGTAGATGGGGATGTATTTAGGGGTGTTTAGAATGAGGAGGGGGGTTGAGGATGGGGGGGTTGAGGAGGGAGATGGAGGATGAGGAGGGAGGTTGAGGAGGGGGGTTGAGGTTGAGGAGGGAGGTGAGGGTTGAGGATGGGGGGGTTGAGGATGAGGATGGGGGATGAGGATGGGGGGTTGAGGATGGGGGGATGAGGATGGGGGGTTGAGGATGGGGGGTTGAGGATGGGGGGTTGAGGATGAGGAGGGGGGGTTGAGGATGAGGAGGGGGGGTTGAGGATGAGGATGGGGGGTTGAGGATGAGGATGGGGGTTGAGAGATGGGGGGTTGAGGAAGAAGATGGGGGTTGAGGGGTGGAGGATGAGGATAGGGGGCTTGAGGAGTGAGGTTGAGGGGGTGGTTGAGGATGGAGTATGAGGAGGGAGGTTGAGGAGGGGGCTGAGGAGGGGGCTGAGGATGAGGAGGGAGGTTGAGGAGGGTGTTGAGGATGAGGAGGGAGGTTGAGGATGAGGAGGGAGGTGGAGGTTATGGAGGGGGGTTGAGGATGAGGATGGGGGGGTTGAGGAGGGAGGTTGAGGATGAGGAGGGGGGTTGAGGAGGGTGATAAGGGAGGGGGAAGAGACACAGGGAAGTGAGAGGGGAGAAGAGACACAGGAGAGAGAGGGGGACACAAGAGGGGGACACAGAGGGCACAAGAGGGACACAGGGGGCAGCACATTTCCCACCCTCGGCTTATACTCGAGTCACTCATTTTACCCAGTATTTTGTGGTAAAATAGGTGCCTCGGCTTATACTCGAGTATATACGGTAGCTTATTTTAGTTTCTGCATCTGAAGGTTGTATTTCATGTATAAGTTACTTAATTAGGGTGATGATGGCATTAGGATTTGTTTTGGCAAACTTTGTGTTCTGCTATGTATGTTTTTTCTGCTCAGTTATTTTAAATCCAGCTGGTAAAAAAAGTTGTTGAGAAAACTCTGAGGATAACCAATTGTTATAGTTAAAGATTTTATTTTGTTACATTTTGTTTTTATGCATGCATATGTGTTATTGTCTTAATGTGCCTTGTGTTTGGTTTTATGAAGTTGTGATTAATAGACAATTGTTAATGGTGATATATTTGTGTTATATATATTATGCAAACACTAAGTCCGAGGGGCTCATCAGAGAACGAACCAACCTTAATAGATTAGTTCTATGGCCATGATAAGCCCCGAGGAGAGCAACCTCTTTTAGCTCACTTGTGCCCTTCACAGGGAGAAATATCCTGTAGTATATCAGTCTGGTCCCACTCAAAAGAGTGAGCCAGCCCTTCTCCCTGTGAAGGGCACAAGTGGGCTAAAAGAGGTTGCTCTCAGAGTGGCTTATCATGGCAATAGAACTAACCTATTAAGGTTGGTTCGCTCTCCGATGAGCACCTCTGACTTTGTTGTTTTATATATATTATGTAGAGTTTTGAGCGGCTCCCCAGACCACCTTAAATGATATCCGTAACAAGTTTATACTGATAAGATAGGGTCTGTTTAATTTTATATTCTGTGCAACTGACTGTTAGAAATTGTTTGTTTTTTTGTTTAGTCATGCTTCAGAAAAATACCATTAAATCATAAAACCTTCTTTTCTAAATTATTTCTGTAGTATAGCGTCTTTGCCCAAGTGCCGTTATAAGCCCCTCCCTTCCCCAGTTTTTCAATTCCCTTGTATCCTTAAAGGTATAGAGCAGGCAGTGATAGCTGTCCCTGTAAAAATGAAAGAATGTATTATAATGAGATACTTATATAGAGCAGATCGCCCGAGCACAGAGTAATTGTCTACCGTGACCAACTAATAAAAAGTATTCCTTATTTACTACTAGTAGAGAGAGTGCCCTACCCTGTTGTGGTTCCCAGGGTTTTTTCACCTGCTGTACCAGAAGTAGCTCTACCACTGCTGCAATGTTAATAATGATTTTATGTAAATATTGATAAGACAAAGGATTTATTAAGCAAGTTAAAAGTTTAGTTTTATGTGATTATAGAAAACATTGTGTATTTATAACCGTAAAGTGTGTAATTGTAATGTAAAATGTAATTTGAGAAATTAATTTCATGTCATATATTTTTTCTAGGTTTGGTGACCATACAAAATTTTGTTTTATTTAGATTACATTTGGTTCAATTATGTTTAGGATTAGTTATAGGTATATATTTATACGATCCGCTAATTATTTTATTTTTTTGTCTTGATTCTTACAAAGGTGGTTTGAAGAGATCAATGCACATATATAGTACTCTGTGAACTCACAATTATCTGGTTATATGTTCTGTGTGGTCTGTCTTGTCTGGATCCTGTGTTCAGCATATTTTTTTGCCGGTATGAAATTTCTATGTAAAGATTATATTTTCCAGTGGAGAAAGGAGGGTCTTGTTTGGAGCATTGTACAGTATATTATGGTTGGAGATGTCCATGTGTGTCCCTGTATGTGTATGTTTTCTCTCTGTATGATCGAGAATAGGAGTTGAGTGAGTAAACATGGAGTGGAGCGGTGAAATAAGAGTGTTGTGTTCACATGGGGAAGTGTGTTCCTTGTGGATGATGCCATTCTTGTGTTATTTGTCTTTCACCCAGTTTGTTTTGCTTGGCTTTGCGATTCGATGATTCAGGGGGGAGCTGTATATGTGCAGGGATGTCATGTATTTTCTGATTGTGATGGGACTATGTGCAGGGATGTCATGTATTTGCTGATTGTGATATGGTTTGTGATGCACTGAAGGGAAATTTGCTATTTCTCCTGGAATAATATACTGAATATTGGTGTTCATAATAATAAGAGAAATCTGTGTTTTCGTATCATGACTGGGTTTTAGAGTAGAATGTCGGTTTGTGGATATGTTTTTCTTCTACAATATCAAAATGTTCTTATTTTTAGATAATGAACTCCTTCCAAAATTTCTGTGAAATCCTTGAGTTCCATCAGTTATTACCAGTGTTCCCCTGGTCATATGTTTAGGTGTTTCATTGGCCATATGTGTAGGGGCTGTACTGGTCATATGTTCAAGGGTTCCACTGGTCATATGTGTAGGTGTTCCACTGGTCATATGTATAGGTGCTACACTGTTCATATTATTGGTGTTCCCTTGGTCATATTATTGATGTTCCACTGGTCATATGTTCAAGAGTTCCACTGGTCGTGTGTAGGTGCTCCACTGGTCACATGTGTAGGTGCCCCACTGGTCATATGTGTGGGTGTTCCACTGGTCATATGTGTAGATGCTCCACTGGTCATATGTTTAAGTGTTCCTCTGCTCATATGTGTGGTCATATTTAAGGTGCTCTACTGGATATATTATTGGTGTTCCCCTGGTCATATGTAAATGCTTCTGATCTTCTTTAGAGCATAAAAGAAGAGGAGTTATGACGTATTTATGTGTGATTATTGGGTAATGGCGTCCTCTGAGTTGTTTTGGACCTAAAACTTAATTTTTGTTTGGTATTCTGGAGAACTGAGATATTTTGAAGGTTGGGTTCTGTCAATACTTTGGCATCATTAGCTAAATTAGTGTGGGAAACCATCAGCCCTATTAAATTTGAAGCACATAGCGGCATTGGCACACCTGCAAAGGCTGCAGGCTTGAAATTCGGCTGCGTTACAGAGCTATAAAATTTAACCATGCTGCGAGTTACGGGCCAGAGACGCAAAGCCGTAAAACATTCTGGCGCACGTTGGATGTGCGACCGTGAACATGATCAATTAGTCAAACCGTAGTTACAGGTTTAGATGGAGCCAATGGCAAATGAGATTGTCATCATTACGTCACTGAAAAAACATTCTACAAACATGTTGTTTAGGTTGGCCTTCCCCTTAAATTATTAGCATTCAATTGACAAATAATAACATTTAGTTTAGAAATCTGGATTAAAAACAACTACATTTTTAAAAACTTGAAGTAGTAAATCAAAAGAATTACATTAATATTGTCATCAGTGGTTTCCATTTAATCACAGTTTGGTCTCTGATGGCTCCCACTATTTATTTGTAATAAATATATATTATTTATAATAGTATTCTTTCTGTATTACTCACCTTCATTAATATTTACAGGAGTTTCCTCTTCTTTAATCTGCTGGTGACTCTCCATATTTGTCTTTTCTTCTTGGTCAACTTTTGGTTTCATGTTTTCACTCCCTGTACAAATATATATAAACTGCTTACACTAGTATCCATTATACATCTGTTTATGATAACAGATCAAGACTAATCTAAATGCAAATATAAAAAAACCTTTAGAAATGGAATAGAACACACTACAAAAATCAAAGGTTAAATACTAAATACTCTACAAAAATCAATTTATTCTGGGATTACAGATAGCCCTTTAAAATTAATATATCACATTTCATAAGTTAACAAATAATACTAAATAAAAATATACATATCATTAGTATGTTGATATCAAACAAGTACAAAAACTCTATGATGAAAAAAAGAAATATATGTTTCAAAATGTATACTTAAGCCTTTAACAAAGCCGTACTATACGGAAAATGACTGTCAGGCGCAACATTTTAGCATTTTTCACCCTTATTAGAGCAATTTATATTTTTTTTTATTTAGTGGAGGAAAATGTAATGCTATTAGCTTCTTAGAATATAAATTGGAAACAAAATCAAGGATCTAGGGGGGTTACAATTTGTATTGTAATTTGGAAAAGCAGAAAATTGTTATATACAAACTATTACCCATCTCTTATAAGATTAATTTTCTAAAGCTCTACAACAGGAACTTAACTAGGTTTATCTGGATATTAGAGCTATCAGTAAGCTTTTGGAGTTTAATTAGTAGACAGCCTTCCAGTTCAGGAGGAATCCCTTGAGGATCATAGAGAATAGTTTAATTTGTTATATTCCTCTTTATGTTTATATTTTTATTTTAAGAGTTGTGTTTTTGTAATTGAATAAATATTTTCTATTTATATATAGTTGTATGCAACTACGTTAATAATTAATACTAAATAAAAAGGAAACATATCATTCGTATGTTGATACCCAATAAGTCCCCTTCTGGATCGCTACCTTGTCGTGGTGAAGGGGCTTGTGTACTTTGATGAAGCTATGAGCTATACCATGTAGGGTCAGCCAAGATGGGCAGGTCATGGCAGAGAGGTCAGACAAATCATGGTCCACTGGAGAAAGAACTGACAACCCACTCCAGTATCTTTGCTAAGGAAACGTTACGGACAGGCACAACCAGAGACATAACGAAATGGCACCGGAATATGAGTCCCTCGGGTCAGAAGGTTACTGAGGAAGAGCAGACGGCAAGTACAAGTAACACCAGATTTAATTAAGTGATTGGGCCAAAGCCGAAAGGACACCCAGCTGCGGAAGTGTCTGGAGGGGAAAGGAAAGTCTGATGCTGCAAAGATCAATTCAGAATAGGAACCTGGAATGTTAGAACATTGAACCAAGGATAAACATTGATATCCTGGGAACTGGTGAACTTAAATGGACAGAAATGGGACATTTCACATCAGACAACCACCAGATCTTCTACTGCGGTCAAGAATCCCACATCATAGTCAATCAAAGAGTAGCCAAAGCAGTGCTCAGTTACAACCCAAAAAATGACATACTTATTTCAATTCAAATTCAAGGCAAGCCATTTAGTATCACAGTGATCCAAGTCTATGCTCCAACCACGGATGCTGAAGAGGCTGAAGTTGTCCAGTTGTACAAAGACATTCAACTCTTCATAGATATAACACCAAGAAAATATGTTACTATAATCATAGGAGATTGGAATGCTAAAATAGGGAACCAAAGGACACCTGGAATAATTGGCAAATTTGGCCTTGGTAAGTAGATAAGTAGAATGTTATCAAGGTCCAAAGATGGAGGAGCTCTATACAGTGATCAAAAACAAGACCTGGAGCTGACTGCGGCTCAGACCATGAGCTTCTTATTGCAAAGTTGAAAAATAAACTGAAGAAAATAGGGAAAACCATCAGACCAAGTAGATACGAAAGAAATAATATCCCTTGTGAATATGCAGTGGAAGTAAAGAATAGATTTAAGGAACTAGACATGGAAGATAGAATGCCTGAAGAACTTTGGACCAAAGTCTGCAACATAATCCAGGAAACAGCAACAAAGAATATCCCTAAAAGAAAAAGTAAGAAGTCAAATATATATTTCTATATATACACACACACACACATATATATATATATATATATATATATATATATATATATACATACATACATATATATATATATATATATATATATATACACACATATATACATATATATTAGGTTTTGTTTGGGCTTTAAACAACGTTTGCAACTCAAACTGTTTGAGTGCTTTACACTCTGTGTTTTGTTAATCAATGGATCATTTTAATAGTTTATGAATAAAATAGAAAAAACGCTGTAAAGTGTTGACTAAAAACACACTTAAAAATGTGAGTATGATAAACTACCTAAATATGGAAGTAATGAATAAGATATGTCTCTTATTGTAATACTACTAGATATATTATCTTTAGTAAATGTTACAATCTAGTGTTATAATGTAACTAATCTAACTGAATAGATCAAAGAAACAGTCATTCCATATGGTAGGTTATCCTCATATATAAAATAAAATCATTAGATAACCTTTCTCAAAAAAATGAAAAAAGGATAACAAAAAAGTGATTTAAAAACAAGTACTAGGCTTCACCTTTATACTGGGATTGGAGCCACTGTATTGTAACAGCAAAAATATATATTTGACTATTCTGAGTACCTTCTAGGTCGCTCTTTAGGAGAAAGGATGGTACTTTCTGAATAACTGTATGTCACCTTGGAGGGCTGTTCACTATGGACAATGCCCTCCAGATCATATAATACAGGTAAAGTATAATGCCGTTGCTGTATGTCAATAGTATTTAAAACAAAAGACAAAAGACAATGCACATAATTAGGTGCTATTAACAAAAGAAAAGGTACAAAAAATTAATATTTCAAAAAATAAGTTACCATACCATTTAGTAGGCTCAAATAATACCCAGATACGGTGGCCAGTTGTAAGCTCTGTCTGCCGACCGGTTTCGTCACTTCGCGTGACTTTCTCAAGGCTGTGTGCTCTGTCAGTCATTTGGCGGGGTTCCTTTTAAATGATCCAGTTTGTAATTACCCCCGTCTCTTCGTCCGCGATGACGTCATCGCGTTTTTCTTTTGATTGCTTTGTGATTTGTTCAGCAAGTCTCGCGTTATTTGCGTCATTGCGTAACTACGCTTCAATGCGTTCCAGCATGGTTTCCGGAAGCCACGCATCCACGTCTGTGCATCTAGGAGGAAGTGTGTTCTCAACCCATTAGGGTAACGTGACAAAAAAACGTATTAGACCTTATTTGGGGGGGGGGGGGGGGCCCGTATCTCTGTGTCTTCACACAACTTCATTTTCTTGCGCTACAAACGGTAACCCTTTTGTTTGGGGTAATTATTTTATACAGTCATTTCTTTTTATTGTTGACCTTATTGTGCTCTAAGATTTTTTATTTATTGTTTTTTATCTAGCTAGAGTTTTCTTGGGGATAAATAACATGTAGGTAAGTTACAACTTGATACAATAAGTCTTGCAAGGTGTATTCATTATTACTTGATCAAAAAACAAAAAAACAAAAAACAAATAGATGGTTTCTTCACATAATTGAATTTACAAGAAAGCTCCAAACGAGAAACCTTCATTTAACCCTTTTGGACTTTGTGCCTTCAATAAATATATATATTTACTTTCCAATTGTAAAAGTTTTTTACTTCTGTCTCCACCTCTTGGGTGCGGTGCGATGGAGTCTATAATATGAAATTTCATACTTGATAGATTGTTTCTGTGATATAATTTGATGTGTTTTGACACTGGAGTGTCTAATTCGTTCCTCACTGCACAGACATGCTCCAATATCCTGCGTCTAATCTGTCTATCGGTTTTACCGACATAGATCAGACCACAGTCACATATCATTACATATATGACAGATGTGGAGCTACAATTGAAAAATTAATTTATTGTAAGACGTATATCAATTTTAGGGTGTTTAAAAATCTTTTCAGATTGGATGAATTTGCAGGCTTTGCAATGTCCACAAGTAAAAGTTCCCTTTAATGGGGTTAGATTTCCATGTTGTACTACTTCTGACTTAGTGAAATAACTGTGAGTCAAAGAATCACCTAGGCTCTTCCCTCGTCTATATGTAATTGTGGCATAATTTGGGAGAACATCACTTAAAACTGGATCATCTTTTAGAAGATACCAGTATTTGTTTAGAATTGCCTTTATTTCACTGTTGTTAGTGCCAAATGTCATAATGCAACGAACCTGATTTTCCGTTTCTTGTGTTTTTTGTTGTTGTTCACTGTAGAGGAGCTGTGACCTATCTTTTAATAAGGCATTTTTATATGCCAATTTTAATGATCGATTCGGGTATCCGCGTTCTTTAAACTTTGATCTTAAAATATCTGCTTCTTCTTTAAATTTTTCCACTGTGTCACAGTTCCTTCGTATTCTTATATATTGGCCTATCGGTATTCCCCTTTTCAATGGTTTAGGGTGTAGGCTAGACCATGACAAAAGCGTATTAGAAGCAGTAGGTTTTGTATATACAGTTGTGTGTAGATAGCCCCGTTCGTCTTTTGATATTTTTAAATCCAGAAACGCTAGTTCCTTCTCCTGTATAGTGTGTGTTAATTTCAGCCCCAATTTATTAAGATTTAGGTTATTCATAAAATCCAAAAACATTTCTTTAGTGCCAGTCCATATCATTAGGATATCGTCAATGTAGCGCTGCCAGCTTAATATATGTTGTGTGAAGAATTCCATTTTTTCGTTAAAGACTTCAGTCTCCTCCCAAAATCCAAGAAAAATGTTAGCATAATTTGGGGCGCAAGCTGTGCCCATAGCAGTACCTCTTTTTTGTCTAAACCATTTTTTTGAGAATAGAAAATAATTTCTATTTAGCACAAAAGTAAGCAGTGTTACAATGAATTGGTTCCATTCTTTTTGTTGTTGCGCTTTACTCTTCAAAAAGTATTTTACAGCCTCAATACCCTTTTCGTGAGGGATACGGCTGTAAAGTTGCTCTACATCTATGCTCACTAAAAAGGAGTCTGATGGAGCATTTAGATTGTCAAGGTGTTTTAAAACATCACCAGTATCTTTGAGGTAAGAGGGTAAACTGCCAACTAAATTTTTCAAAGATTCATCAATTAGTTTGCTTACATTTTCCATCAGGTTGTTATTGCCAGAAATTATAGGCCTTCCAGGGATTGGGAACACCTTTTTATGGATTTTCGGGAGGATATAGAAAGTTGCGGCGGTCGGGTTTTTTGGTAAAAGAAAAGACATATTTTTTGTAGAGATGAGATCAGCGTCTCTCGCCTGTGTGAGGATTGATCTAAGTTCATTTTGATATTCAACAATTGGATTTTTTTGCAATATTTCATATGTTTCCTTATCATTTAGAATTGTTAGGCACATTTCAAGATATTCTTGCTTGTCAAGTAATACCACATTTCCTCCCTTATCCGCGTTTTTGATTTCAACCCCACTTTTTTCTAATTCTTTCCATGCTTTCCTTTCATTTAGAGTTAGGTTTGAATTAATTTTTTCTTTACATTTCCGTTGTAATTTAGGCAATTCATTTAATTTCTCTAAGTCATGAGTTACTAACCCAAGAAAGGATTCAATGTTATTATAGTTTTTAATATCAGGAGTAAATGTGCTTTTGCTAATGAATTTATCAATCTTTTTGGAACTTGAATTTTGACAGTTTTCATTGTCAATCAAGATTTCCATGAAGTCGTTAAATATTTCATTATCTTCTATTGTCAAACCTAAACTTTCCATTTTCTTTTTGTTCTTTTCATAATACATTTTATGGAGGGCTAATTTTCTAGCGAATAGGTTTAAATCTTTGATGTCGGTAAAAAGATCAGAAGATGAAGATGGAACAAATGAAAGGCCTTTCTTTAAAACCTCAATGTGTGTTGAATTTAATTCAAAGTTAGATAAATTGATGACTACATTATCTCTCATCATAGGACTTGCGTTCTTTGTAGTGGTTTTCTCCACTATAGGAGTTTCTTCAACATCCTGGGTTACAACTGTGGCTGGTTCAATAATTGTCTCTGAATCTTTTTTTCTTCTTCTTCCAGATATATTTTTATTTTCCATTTCAATACTTTGTTCTTTTTTTTGTACTAATTTTTTGCTCTCTAATAGATTGTCTCTTTTCCTGGTACGTAAATGATGAATTTCAGTGGTTTTAGAATTAGATAAGCCGGATTTTATATTGGTGCCATAATTATTCAGTTTTTCTAGTTTTTCTTGGGTTTCGCGTTTGTTATTCCTCTTCCCCTCCTTGCACGTCTGGGTTTTGGGTCTTGACCCCTCCCTAAAAAACTTTGCAAAAAAGCCCTATTGGTGAGTACGGCAACAGAGGATAGTGGAATTAGGCTATCCCCTCCTGAGGTTGATGATGTTTGTCTTATTTCCGAATCGGACTGGTCAACTTCTTCTGGATCAGAACATTCTGATGAACTAATTTCTGTTTTGTCAGGAACTCTTATTAACGACAATACTCTATAGGCTGTGTTATTCTGAAAATCTGATTTATCTCTTATCATGTTTTTTTGTTTTCGTATAGAGAGTTCTTTTTTGTACTTTTCAATGTTGGTATTTAATTTTAACATCAAATCATCAAAGTCACTTTCATCCTTAAAAGTGCAAAACTCCTTGTAATAATTATCCACTTTAATATTCAATGTATCCGAATTTTTTTGTTCGGTCACTAGAATTAATTTCATTAATTCTAAAGAGCAAGTATGTGTTATCTCTAGCCATTTTGAAATAAATACCGTATCTATAAGATGTCCCGCCGGTATTAATTGCACTCGCAGACCTCTTGGTACGATCTTATTTGTAATATAGTTCTGTAAGCTGGTAACTTCCCATATATTTCTAATATGTTTTTTTACCATTTTTTGTAGATTTTTGAAGGCTGTTATTTTGTCATCTTTTGTAGCAGCATTAGTTGATATTTCTTCATTTGCAAATGCAGCTGTTGCCTCTTTTTGTAATTGTTCAGAGTTCCACTTGTTTATGCTGGCCGATGCCATGATTTTTTATTTAATTCAGATGACTATCCAAGATGGTGGATGATAGTTGATAATGATGATAGTTGGTAATGAAATAAACAAATGAAATTGTAGAGTGGATGATGAGATCAGGGATGTAGCGTATGTAGCGCAAGAAAATGAAGACGTGTGAAGACACAGAGATACGGGGGGCCCCCCCCAAATAAGGTCTAATACGTTTTTTTGTCACGTTATCCTAATGGGTTAGGAATGCACTTCCTCCTAGATGCACAGACGTGGATGCGTGGCTTCCGGAAACCATGCTGGAACGCATTGAAGCGTAGTTACGCAATGACGCAAATAACGCGAGTCTTGCTGAACAAATCACAAAGCAATCAAAAGAATAACGCGATGACGTCATCGCGGACGAAGAGACGGGTATAATTACAAACTGGATCATTTAAAAGGAACCCCGCCAAATGACTGACAGAGCACACAGCCTTGAGAAAGTCACGCGAAGTGACGAAACCGGTCGGCAGACAGAGCTTACAACTGGCCACCTTATCTGGGTATTATTTGAGCCTACTAAATGGTATGGTAACTTATCTTTTGAAATATTAATTTTTTGTACCTTTTCTTTTGTTAATAGCACCTAATTATGTGCATTGTCTTTTGTCTTTTGTTTTAAAGACTATTGACATACAGCAACGGCATTATACTTTACCTGTATTATATGATCTGGAGGGCATTGTCCATAGTGAACAGCCCTCCAAGGTGACATACAGTTATTCAGAAAGTACCATCCTTTCTCCTATAGTGCGACCTAGAAGGTACTCAATATAGTCAAATATATATTTTTGCTGTTACAATACAGTGGCTCCAATCCCAGTATAAAGGTGAAGCCTAGTACTTGTTTTTAAATCACTTTTTTGTTATCCTTTTTTCATTTTTTTGAGAAAGGTTATCTAATAATTTTATTTTATATATGAGGATAACCTACCATATGGAATGCCTGTTTCTTTGATCTATTCAGTTAGATTAGTTACATTATAACACTAGATTGTAACATTTACTAAGGATAATATATCTAGTAGTATTACAATAAGAGACATATCTTATTCATTACTTCCATATTTAGGTAGTTTATCATACTCACATTTTTTAGTGTGTTTTTAGTCAACACTTTACGGCGTTTTTTCTATTTTATTCATAAACTATTAAAATGATCCATTGATTAACATATATACATATAAATATCTATCTATATATATATATATATATATATATATATATATATATATATATACATACAGACAAGTTTTGCTCTTTCTATCAAGCTTTCTCATTGTCTAGATACAAAATCATGAAATAGTGTGAATAGATAAAATTGCTGGGTATTAAGCACCAATGAATGCTTTTGTGGACTTGTAAGTAATTGGGACCTGTTTGCTGAGGGTATCGCGGTATACCTGTGTCACTTACAGTGGACAATGATGTCACTTCCGGTGTAACAATTGACTTCTGATGACCGCTGAGGTAATTTCCGGTGTGACATGGTCCAGAGCACATTCTAGCATACCATACAGGGAGTACACCATCCCCAAAGAATAGTACTTGCTATATAGCCACAGGGTCATTCCACATCAAATCAACACAAAAAGCAAGGGTTTTGTCATCCACCATCTCAGATTTTGATGAAACTTGGTGTACACCCTTCCTTTAATTTTATAGATAATAGTTTTGTTAAATCTGCGTTGTCTGTCCCTCTTGAGAACTTGGGCAAAAGATACCCTTGCGTACATTTTTTTCTCCATAACCAATGATCAGATCTCTTTGAAAATTTACACAGAGTTCAAGAAAATTATGAGAATTTCAGAAAAAACATACATCAGCACTCAAAATATTTTATAAATGCCTAAAAAAAATTATAAATGTACTTGTAGCTTATTTTATTGGGTGGAAAAACTAAGTTTAGAAAACCTGAATTTTCAGCGTCTGGGATGCAACCAAAAGTTTTTGATGTTGAAAATTACTGCAAAAACATGTTCTTTCTCAACAAAGAATGAAACGTATGTTTTTTTTATTCCTTGCAACAAAAATGTTACATTCTTTGGACATTGTGGGAAAAAATGGCTTCTCGGGTAGCCATTTTGTACAACTTTCCAACAATCCATAGCTGTTGTAGAAAAAAAATTATTGAAACAAAGTTGTTCATCTTAAAATTTATCATAATATTAATTATTATAGTTTATTTTTTTAAAGTGCATACTTGTTTTAATTTTGGGATATTTGAATTTGCCTATCGGAAATAAAAAAAAAAAGAAAAGAAAAAAAAAAGAATTTACAGTCAGTAGAACATTAAATGCTGACATGTAAGGAAATAAGGTCTAGCAAGAAAAATATTCCAAAAAATTAAAAATTGAGTATTATATATAAATATGAGTACATCAAATTAGGCATAAATTATTTAAAATGTTTTCTCAGATTGCAGTTCAGAGAAGTTTTCATATGCTAGTTCTGTATGGTATTATTACGGTAAGTGTGTGGATGAATCATGGATCGCTAAAGTTGGGTGATGCTATGCAGATGAGTCATGCAGGCCACTCAGATACATGTGACTGGGCGGCATGGCTCATCATGCAGTGACTCTTTGGTTGCAACTCATAGAATGTAGACTTGGCTTATCAGTCAATCCACTTCTGGTGTCTGTGAGCAAAGCAGTGTGGTGCACTCTTATAATTTATCCAATGTTTGATTTTTTTGTGTGCTAGTTCTTGCTTTGTTTTTTTAACTGGGATAAGATGGTAGATTCACAATGTAGTGTGGGAGAGTTAACTGCTAGTGAATGCCATAAGTTAACTTTCGATCGCAGAAAAGGGAATTGAGAATGTTAATTGTTTATGTGAAGATGACAGAGAGCTGCTGCATGTAAGAACTGAAGCTACAGATGACGTATACACTTTGGTGATGTAAGCAAACAGTTTCTATTTGAAGAAATTTGAATCTCGCCAGAAAAACTGCAGGGATCCATTGAAAAAGCACAAAGGACCAGTCAAAAAAACTCTACGCCCTGTAACATTACAGCAGTCTAAAGATTTGCTAGAGAAAGGAATTAAATTAAAGCGAGGCGAAAACTTGTGCAGTAGATGTAGACAAATTATTTGAAGCAGTGATGTAGATCAAGAGAGTGATGTTGAAGATATTGCATTCAACCTGATGTTGCATTCAACCTGAAGATATTGGGATAAGTTTAGAAGAAAAGACCAGTTTGGAAAGAAGAGAAGCCATAAAAATGAAAAAAGTGCTACAGGTTGAAATCCAAACTAAAGAGACTGAAGCAGAGATGGTGATTAAAGATAAAGCGAGTGACATGGACAAACTGGTAGAGGTGATGAAAAATTCCATAAAATGCACCTCAAGGAAGAAGCAAATGCAGATGCTAACCATTCCTGCTTCTCTTTCATGACCAAAAAGAAAAAATCAAGAAACATTTAGTGTATCTGATAATTCAGTTCACCAGGCACAGAAGCTTAGAGAAACTGTGGACCATTAAACATGTAAGGTAATCAACTGTCATAATAGCATAGTCTGTTATGGTAATTTTTTACTTTAGTTTAATTGATTTCACAATTTTAAATACCCCAAAACTAAAAACTGCACTTTAAAAAAAAAAAACTATAATAACCAATATTATGTTAATTTTTAAGATGAACAACTTTATTTCCTTATTTTTTTCTATTACTGCTATGGATTGTAGGAAAGTTGTACAAAATAGCTACCCAGTAGCCATTTGTTTCCCACGATGTTCAAAAATTTTTAATTTTTTGTTACAAGGAATAAAAAAACATTAATTTCATTCTTTGTCGAGAAAGAGCATGTCTTTGTAATAATTTTCAACATCAAAAACTTTTGGTTCCATCACACACGCTGAAAATTCAGGTTTTCTAAACCTAGTTTTTCCACACAAAAAAATAGGCTACAAGTACATTTATACATTTTTTTAGGCATTTCTAAAATCTTTTGAGTGCTGGTGTATTCTTTTTCTGAAATTCTCATCATTTTATTGAGCTCTGTGTAAAATGTCAAAATTTCAGAGATCTGATCATTGGTTCTGGAGAAAAAAAATTAAATGTACGCAAGGGTACCTTGTGCCGAGGGTCTCAAGAGGGACAGACAAGGCACATTTAACAAAACTTCAAAGTGCTATAAAATTAAAACCATTTGAGATAGAGGGGAAACAATTAAGGGGTTTTCTTTCAACCATAAGGGTAGGGCATACACCAAATTTCATGGAAATGATGTGGAATGACCCTACAGATAAAAAGCGGCATTTGTCCACATATCCCAGTAGCCATACTCATCTCACAGAGAAATGTAAAATAGGCATACCAAACTAAAGGTCCAAAACCATAATAGTTACCAATAAACAGGGGGAAATTAGAGTATGGCAATAATAGTAGGATAGGCATCCATTGCCACCTACTGTATATAGTAAGCAGAACTAACTTAGTATACATAGGTAAACATAATATAGTATATGAATTGATATTACGCCGTCGCAGGTGTCTATTGGATAGAGGCACTCTGTACGGAACCTATATGTATAATATCAATATATAAAATAGGTATACATCACATATATAGTTGTCAGCATGCAGGTTGTTGCTAGCGCTTGCCGGCTCGCATAGCGAGCCTGCCTCAAATGCGGCCCTCGCTAGTTGCTGGCAAGGAGCGCCAAAGGCTCAGCTCCACAACACTGCAAACCTACATTGTATGCTGCAGGAACATGAAAACAGATTGTCAGCTCTTCAGCACAATGCTTCCTGCATGTATTACTTACGAATAGGTAAAGTATATTAATGTATTACTTTACTACTTATTTAATTAGCATCACAACATACATATGAACAAAACAAAAAAAGAAACACTATTGCAATAAACGCAAAAGACTCACAACGAGCGCCTCACAACGAGCGCCAACGCTGCTCATACCACACAAACTACACCAGGGGGCAGCCTTGCAATAAGCGCAAAAAGCAGATCAGCGCCTCTCTTACAAGGACAGCAAAAGCTCCTCTGATAACAAAAATACAACAACCAAGAGGCTTGCAATGAGCGCCGCCAAAGGCGCTCAGCGCGAGGCTCGCAATCAGCGCTGAGATCTCAGACCACCATAAAAAATAATGTCTACCCCACACAACATTCTTTGACTTACAATTCTATTGCCGTCATTTTTTGATGGGCAATTTGCTAGTATATTTATAATAGAAAAAGTGAAGTAAAGTAAAATAAATATTATATAAATATCATATGATAGTGGGGCAGGTTCTGGTGTACACGAGTGGTCTCACCCCCCTTTTTATTCTATTTGATCTGTATCAGTCAGCTCGAATAGTATATATAAGAATACATGATCCGATATCTAGTCTTTTAAGTTTGATACATGTAATTGAGGTATGTTCCCTAGGAAAAACATCTTACCTGTTATTTGGTTTCTTTTTTTATTATATGATATATTTGTTATACTTGTTTTTATTATTTGAATCTGAATATTCCTGTAACAATATATTATCAGGCATATCTTTAAAGTTTGATATTCAGTTGAAACGATTCACACTGTTCCTGCCCCACTATCACATGATCACTTATATAGTTCTCAGCAGCACGGGCTTGCCAAAAAACATTGGGAATGCAATGTTAAAACTGTGGGCTCGCAAAGCGAATCGAGGGCAACGGTTGCTGCCGGGCAAGGAGCGCCAAAGGCGACCCCGTACGACTTAGGCCGTAGGCGCTCATCACTACGACTCTGCACGACTTTGCCAGGGAGCACCGAAGGTGCTAACTGCACTGGTGAAGATGAGCGCCGTGAATCCCTACGACCCCGCACGCATTAAGCATCATACCTACGACCCACGGGACTACAGATCAACAGAAAACTCAAACACACAATACACAGTGCGGGACAGACAGGACATCTGGGAGTGTGGTTGCACGCAAATTTAAGTCAAATTTGTACAGTTTCGCCACTCGAAAATCGCCCAAGTGAGAGTGAGAGAAAAAATGGCCGCTTAAAAAAAAATTTGAAAACAAGGCTACACGAACCCTAAACACGCAAAACACCGCCAGGCACAAGGACTTTTAGCCAGGAACGTACAAGGTCCAAAATACACTATTAGGAAGGATGGAAAATGCTCCAGACCCATGTAACACATACACACTCGCCGCCATTTTACAACAGTAGCTTACAACTAATAACATAACCATTCTAAAATACCGCTT
Source organism: Discoglossus pictus (assembly GCA_027410445.1). Lineage (NCBI taxonomy): Eukaryota > Metazoa > Chordata > Amphibia > Anura > Alytidae > Discoglossus > Discoglossus pictus. Next base: position 111,717,255 of record CM050170.1, on the reverse strand, counting down.
TACACAACTAAACTGCACACTTGCCACATTGCTGACACTTTCTCCTGACATCACCAGCAGTCCAAATGTACATTGTAAGCTGCAGGAAAAAATAACTGTGACTGTTAGCTCTTCAGCATATTGATTCCTGGATATATTCATTACAAATAGGTAAAGTATATTCATTTATTATTTAATTAATTCATTAATTAATTATTATAAAAAATATATATTTATATAAAAAAACAGAGAAGAGGAGAGGCTCGCTTTGCCAAAGGCGCTCAGGGCGGATCTCACAAGTGCGCTCAGAGGAGAAAAAGTACACAAGGGGAGAGGCTTACAATGTGCACCAAAGGTGCTCAGACGACCAAAAGTACATGAGGGGAGAGGCTCGCAATGAGTGGCGAAGGCACTCAGCGCGAAGCTTGCAATGAGCGCAGAAGGTACTCAGAGGACTAAAAGCCTTACATTGTGTGGCAAACAGCATTACCTGCCTTACAATTTTATTGCCGTCATTTTTTGGACCGAGTGTCTTTATCCAATAGACACCTGCATCACACAGATCGTAAGTGACGCAAGTATACCGCGAAACAAGCAGCAAACAGGTCCCACTCATTTATAAGGCCACAAAGGCATTTCTTGGTGCTTAATACCCAGCAATTTTACCTATTTCCACTATTTTATGATTTTGTATCTAAACATTGAGAAATCTCTTTAGAAAAAGAGAGAACTGCTTCTGTTTATATAAATATATATTTATTTATTTATTATTATTATGTTTGCTATTCATTTTAAATGTTGCATATGCCAATATAATAGCACCAATTGTTATGATACTTGGCAACATTTTTATTGTAAGCCTAAATAAACACTGGTGATTTTACAGTATTTATAGGCACAAATAGAGGTCTGATACTAAGACCCAATTTTACAAGGAATTCTTGAACCCTAAGGGGCTCTTATATACATCTACATTCCTATTACATGGAAGATATGGAACAGTGACCTCTTACTGACCACCACACATCACTATTTCGAGACTGGTAGATCCAGTTTTCAGCTGATTGGAACCAGTACTCTCCGGAACACCCAGTAGGAGAGGGACTTTCTGTCAAGCAATTTTAACACTTCATACCGGGAGGTCATCACATGTGAGTGTGCATTATATATTACTATTATTTTACCTTTGTTATATCCCGGTTAATCTGCCCTAGAGTTGCGTTTCTCCCCCCCACCCTACCTTTTTGTACCATGTACCTTCTGAATTTTGCTATTCGAAGAGGCAGCAGCCATTAGTATCCAGCTGATACCGGCTTTCAACTACAATCAAGAAGAACTACATTAGAGATTGTATGCCTGGTTGGAATTGGAATGGACTATAGAGATTGAACAATTTGATACTTCTGTTTCCTTTTCTCCAGAACTGTATGCTGAAATAAGGCATTTGTGGGCCCTGAAGTCTCTAATATATTATATATATTGAAGCCTTAGACCTTTTTGGACTATCTATACTCTTGAGTGCTGCAATGTCTAGACACTCCAGTACTGGTGGGCCTAGATTGTTCTTTTACGGTCATCATAGATACCCTTGATGATAGTAATTATACATATATTATCGGTAAAAGGAATAGATTCCTTCTGGATCCATACCTTGTCGGTTGAAGGGGCTTGTGTACCCGAATGTAGGTGTGAGCTATACCTTATAGGATGACCCAAGATGGGCAGGTCCTAGCAGAGAGGTCAGGCAAATTGAGGTCCACTGGAGAAGGAACTGGCAATCCACTCCAGTATCTTTGCCCAGATATGGAATACAAAACCTAAAAACAGGAACTAGGCAGCTATTTCTTTCTATCATTGTTGATGTATTCAGCAGTTTCTTTACCCAATTGGGAAGTTATATGATGGGTGTTTGTGTTATACCCACTTTGCACTAGATAGATTTTGGTTCTGTCCCAATGTGAGTTGCAATAGGCTAATTTTGTTGTTTTTATTAGTATGGATGAGTTTATTTTAACTTTCTCCCTTCTGATTTGGTATGTGATCTTCATATCTAATCTATACTCCTGAATTCCAGGGCAATTAGCCAGCTACAGTATATAAATATAGTTATGTATATTTTTCTTGGTTGTTGTACCATATTTAAATTTTTTGATTGACCATTCCAGTTGTTGGCACCTTTGAGGGTCATTGTGTGTGTGTGTGTATATATATATATATATATATATATATATATATATATATATATATATATATATATATACAGTTGCAAGCAAAAGTATGTGAACCCTTTGGAATGATATGGATTTCTGCACAAATTGGTCATCAAATGTGATCTGATCTTCATCTAAGTCACAACAATAGACAATCACCCTCTGCTTAAACTAATAACACACAAATAATTAAATGTTACCATGTTGTTATTGAACACACCATGTAAACATTCACAGTGCAGGTGGAAAAAGTATGTGAACCCCTAGACTAATGACATCTCCAAAAGCTAATTGGAGTGAGGTGTCAGCCAACTGGAGTCCAATCAATGAGATGAGATTGGAGGTGTTGGTTACAGCTGCCCTGTCCTATAAAAAACACACACCAGTTCTGGGTTTGCTTTTCACAAGAAGCATTGCCTGATGTAAATGATGCCTCACACAAAAGAGCTCTCAGAAGACCTACGATTAAGAATTGTTGACTTGCATAAAGCTGGAAAGGGTTATAAAAGTATCTCCAAAAGCCTTGCTGTTCATCAGTCCACGGTAAGACAAATTGTCTATAAATGGAGAAAGTTCAGCACTGCTGCTACTCTCCCTAGGAGTGGCCGTCCTGTAAAGATGACTGCAAGAGCACAGCGCAGACTGCTCAATGAGGTGAAGAAGAATCCTAGAGTGTCAGCTAAAGACTTACAAAAGTCTCTGGCATATGCTAACTTCCCTGTTAACGAATCTACGATATGTAAAACCCTAAACAAGTATGGATTTCATGGGAGGATACCACAGAGGAAGCTACTGCTATCCAAGCAAAACATTGCTGCACGTTTACAGTTTGCACAAGAGCACCTGGATGTCCCACAGCAGTACTGGCAAAATATTCTGTGGACAGATTAAACTAAAGTTGAGTTGTTTGGAAGAAACACACAACACTATGTGTGGAGAAAAAGAGGCACAGCACACCAACATCAAAACCTCATCCCAACTGTGAAGTACGGTGGTGGGGGCATCATGGTTTGGGGCTGCTTTGCTGCGTCAGGGCCTGGACGGATTGCTATCATCGAAGGAAAAATGAATTCCCAAGTTTATGAAGACATTTTGCAGGAGAACTTAAGGCCATCTGTCCACCAGCTGAAGCTCAACAGAAGATGGGTGTTACAACAGGACAACGACCCAAAGCATAGAAGTAAATCAATAACTGAATGGGTTAAACAGAAGAAATTACGCCTTCTGAAGTGGCCCAGGCAGAGTCCTGACCTCAACCAGATTGAGATGTTGAGATGTCAAGAAAGCGATTCACACCAGACATCCCAAGAATATTGCTGAACTGAAACAGTTCTGTAAAGAGAAATGGTCAAGAATTACTCCTGACCGTTGTGCACATCTGATCTGCAACTACAGGAAACGTTTGGTTGTAGTTATTGCTGCCAAAGGAGGTTCAACCAGTTATTAAATCCAAGCGTTCACATACTTTTTCCACCTGCACTGTGAATGGTTACATGGTGTGTTGAATAAAAACATGGCAACATTTAACACTTTGTGTGTTATTTGTTTAAGCAGACTGTGATTGTCTATTATATATATATATATATATATATATATATATTTTTTTTTTTTTTTTTTTTTTTTTTTTTTTTTTAACAATTTCTAATAAAGTTCCTGTTTTTAAGTGTTAAGCACTGGAACAATTGTAAGGTTTCTTCTACTGTTATATATGTTTGCCCAGATAACCTTATGGATAGGCACAAACAGAGATATAACAATATATCTGCCTGGTGTGCTGAGGTCCATAGGGTGCTGGAGAGTTGGATATGACTGAACACAGAAAGGATAGAAGAACTGGACTCAATCTTATCGAAACTTTTAGGAGTCAGCCAGGCTAGTGATGAGCCAGCAGAAATGTTTTGTATGTATAGAGATATCCACAGAGTCAACCAACAAGTTGAGCCATGGCTCGTTGCTGGAATTTGTCAAGTGGAGCTTTATGGTGGTGGAATGAGCATTACAGCCCATGTCTTTGTCCAGTGGAATTGTGAGGCAGCAGTCAAAGTCCACTATTGTATAAGAAAAACAAACAGGAGACAATCTCTTACAGTAACAAACTTACCAAAATGGAGTGAGGTATGTGGGTAAAATAATATTAATAGTCTATAGAGGACATCTGCTTCTAAATAGCAAAACAATATCATTAAAAAGAATCAACAAATCTGATGACTAGCTCAGACGCCTTATTATATGTATAAATTACCTGAACAGGTATGTGAATGAATGTTCTTTATATGAATATCCTTCTCTTCTCTTTCATACTCTCCTTCCTCGTTTTTTAATTCAGGACATACATTATGGAGCCCTGTAAGTGCAAACAGAGAATGAAATGATTTGTGCACATTTACACCACATACTAGGTCTGCACATTATAAATACACAGAGTAAGATGTAGAGTGGGAAAAACATACACCAGGTTTACATTTCATACATTTGTTAATGAAGTAAATATGATTCCTATAGAATAGATTTTGCAGGGGATCCAAAGTATGTCACTATCTTACATACGTTTCTACGCCATTCTCTCATCGTATGTCGTATTGATTTCTGCAATTCTCTCCTCACTGGCCTCAACATCACCTGTCTCTCTCCATGCCAATCCATAATGAACGTCTCCACTAGACTCATCTAGCCTACTCAACACTCGATGTCTGCAGCTCCTCTCTATCACTCCACTGGCTTCCCATAACCTCCAGAATTTAATGTAAAATCATGACCCTAACTTACAAAACCCTCAACAACAGTGTACCCCCTTATATCTCTGCTCTAATCTATAAATACTCTCCCAACCACCCTCTTTGCTCTTTGACCTTCTTCCTCCTCTTTTATCATGTTATCACTCATGCCTTCAGGACTTTTCAAGTTCTGCTCCTATGGTATGGAACTCCTTGCCTTGATCCACTAGACTATCCTCCAGCACCAGACCCTTCAAAACCTCACCAAAAACCCATGTTTAAAAAATAGCTGACAGCAGAGCAGAGAGGAAGCACACAGAGAGATATCCTGCCATATAGCTTTTAATCCAGCTCCATCTGCCAAGGAGAGAAAAATCAGATAGGGGAATGTGTTAATAATGTATTTGACTTTTACTTCACCACTGTATTGTGCTATGGAATATGTTGGCACCTTATAAATAAAGGATAATATTAATAAAAATAATAATAAAAAATAATCTCTGCAGATGGATACTGGTGTTATAATCAGGAATAGTTCCCTGACAACAAAGCATTATAGAATACTCGTTGTGACATCAGAAGCTTCTCACAGCCCACTGAATTCTGGGAGCAAGACACTGTTCCACATGTTGGCAAGCCATCTTCAAGATGATTCACTGATCGGTTGTCTACTTTTCTTAGAGGTTAACGATCTATGATGTGGGAAGAGCTGGCTCAGGCGTTTAGGTATTCCACTGATCATATGTTTAGGGGTTTCTTTTGGTCATATGAATTCCTTCTGATCATATATGTGTAAGTGTTTCTTCTGGTCATATGTTTTCTTTCTGGTCATATGTTTAGATGTTCCTTCTGATCGTATGTTTAGGTGTTTCTTCTGATCATATGTTTAGGCGTTTCTTCTGATCATTTGTTTAGGCGTTTCTTCTGATCATATGTTTAGGCGTTTCTTCTGGTCATATGTTTAGGCGTTTCTTCTGGTCATATGTTTAGGCGTTTCTTCTGGTCATATGTTTAGGCGTTTCTTCTGGTCATATGTTTAGGAGTTTCTTCTGGTCATATGTTTAGGTGTTTCCTCTGGTCATATGTTTAGCTGTTTCCTCTGGTCATATGTTTAGCTGTTTCTTCTGGACATATGTTTAGGTGTTCCTTCTGGACATGTGTTTAGGTGTTCCTTCTGGACATGTGTTTAGGTGTTCCTTCTGGTCATGTGTTTAGGTGTTCCTTCTGGTCATATGTTAAGGAGTTCCACTGGTCATATGTTAAGGTGGTTCTACTGGTCATATGTTAAGGTGTTCTACTGGTCATATGTTAAGGAGTTCCACTGGTCATATGTTTAGGTGTTCCTTCTGTTAATGTTTAGGTGTTCCACTGGTCATGTGTAAATGTTTATCAACAACTTTACAAAGTCCAAGCAGAGGAGTAATGAGGTCTTTATGAGTGATTATGAGATACTGGGTTCCTCGGACTTGTTTTGGACTCAGAACTAATTGTTTTTGGTATTTGTTTTTGAAATCTGCCCAAACACTTTTGGAGATGCCTGAGCTACTTCCAGCTTATACCATGAGTGGTATGCTGGGTCATTTCTAAGCACAACTTTCCATCTCGAGTAACTAGGTCCAAGTGGTGGATTGGAGGTGAAATAGGTAGGTGCCGTCTGGTTAGTCTGAGTTTCCATGTTGGTTGGGAGTCACAAAAACATATTTTTAGTAATTTTATACTGTATGTCTAATATTTGAGATTTATACCATGTTCGGTCTCAGTTTAATAATCAAAAATTAACAAATATATTGTAACCAAAAGAAAGTAGACATGGCTGTAAGACAGCCACCACTGGAAGCCATAAGATACAAGAATTAGTAGAAAATGTAATAATTAAATACCAGGACATCTAACAGAAGTTATATTCTATACTTAGGGAGGTCATGATAATTGGGAAATGTTTTAGAAAGTTCTAAACTAAATACAGTCTTTAATGTGTTAACCATGACATTCTACCATTCGTTACTGTGTATGCTATTTTTTTTGCTTTTGTCATCTGAGAGAGATTCAGTTGTGAGTTGCACTTCCATTTGATTCATCTGTAGGTTTCACATCACTGTGACAGTCATTCAATAGGCTGAAATATAAATAATACCATCATCAAAGGGCTTTCTCAAATTGCTATTCTGACTGGCCATGCCCATAAAAGCAAAATGTTTACTTTCTAAGAATGTTACTAATTATCAGGTCAGAATTGAGACACTCCAATTGTTTATTAATGGGTGTTACCTGATCTTCTGTCTGTGGACGATCCGACGGCCCCAAAAGTCTGCTGTTTCTCATCCATCATCTCCTTGTGTCCATCTAGATCGCACTGAAACACAGAAAAAGGAGACTTTAGGAGTCTGAATATTCTCCAGTCAAAAAATGGGCCACAGCATTCAGCTCCTGTATTCCTAGATGGTCTCCCATCCAAGTACTGACCAGGCTCAACCCTGCTCGGCTTTGGGATGGTGTGACCTCTTTGTTCCCTGACTGGAATCGAACCCTGGTTGCAGCGTAAAAGAACTGAATCCTAACTACTGGACCACCAGGGAACCCGGTATATATATATATATATATATATATATATATATATATATATATATATATATATATATATATATATATATATATAGTTGAATCATCAGAGTATTGCAGAGAATGGTGATACCTTTTTTATTGGACAAACATATTCATAATAATGTGACGTCGCTTTATTATGAATATGTTTGTGCAATAAAAAAAAGTATCACTATTCACTGCAATACTCTGATGTTTCAACTGGATTACTGGACATTCACGGCTACCTCACTCTTTATATATATTTATATATATATATATATATATATATATATATATATATATATATATATATATTTGTGTGTGTATCATTCTGTATTTGTATGTATACTCACAGTCATCTCTTGCTATATCCTTACCAGCTGAGATCTCACACTGCTTCTCCCAGCTGCCATCTTGAAAACCAACAGGAAGTGAAGGATCCGGAAGTAAAAGTTCCAGACTACAAATCCCAACATTACCAGCAAAACAAGCAATAGTGTAGAGGCGGTTTCCTTCATATTTATATTCCATTTTCATATCTCCCGGTTTTCACGGTGACACTGTGTGTATGTAAATGTATTTTACTCTCTGCGGATACAAAAAGAGCTGACAGGAGCCTGCCTAGTAACTAGTGATGTCACCGTAAGCCTGTTTTTTCTATTGGTCACTTCCTACACAGTCGCCATTTTCTTTTCAAGAAAGGTGAGAGGCAGATGCAACACCCACTTTCTGAGAGGTCTCTGTAATCGCCCATAACTAACATGGCGGATCGCAACTGGAAACGCAGTACCCGGAAGTAAAATTTCAACAAAGAGAAGTGCCTGGGTCCAGAACTGGAAGAAGACACAGAAGCTGTGGCTGTGTAAGAGGGAATAATATATCTATCTATCTCTGGGAATTTTAGCTATTTTGTATATGTATTTCTATATATAATTCATACACTTGACTGTCTCTCAATTAACCTGTTAATGGGTCTAATCTCTGGCTCGTATACCTGTTACGCAAAAAGGCAAAGCCTAGAGGAGGGAGAAACTCGCAATGAGCGCCGGTGCTCATTACGAGGCCTGCGATGAGCGCCAAAGTCGCTCATCGCTAGGCCCGCAAGTTAGAGTGGGGAGAGGCTCGCATTGTGTGGCAAACAGCATTGCCAGGCTTCAAATGTTATTGCCATCATTTTTTACTTGCAAGTCGCTAGTTCTCAATAATACTATTAAACTAGCGAATTGCCCGTCAAAAAATGACGGCAATGATATTGTAAGGTAGCTAATGCTGTTTGGTGTGTAATAATGAAATATGTAATACATTAATAAATTAATATACTTTACCTATTTTGAAGCATTGTGTTGAAGAGCTGACAATCTGTTTTGATGTTGCTGCAGCATTAGTGGTGTGGAGCTGCTGTGTAAGCGTGGTGAATGTGTGCAGTGTAATAGTGTGCGTGCGCGAGACCAAACCGTTAGCGTAGTGGTGTACTTCCGCATTGGCGTAAAATGGCGGGTAATGTGTGGTATGCGTCTTAGCGGAATATCCGTAGGTCTTTTGTGGTGTTTTGCGAGTTTCTTGTGGTGTTTTGCGTGTTTACAGTGCTGTAGCCTCATTTTCGTTTTGTTCGGCGGCCATTTTTTCTCTCGCTTAGAGAATTTTTTAGTGTCTAAACTCTTTTATTTTGAGTTAAATGAAGGTGTAAGTTGCTTTTTTTGAGGTCCTGGATGCTCCCTCTTGCTGTAGGTAAGCTTTTTTGTATGTGCTGTGTGTATTTATGGCGTTTTGATTTTTTTCATGTTCGCGAGTTGCGTCCGATTTTTGCGAGGTCGTAATGTGTGTTAACGTGTCTCGTATGTTGTTTGCATTGCGAGGTAAACTTTGCGAGGGTCGCAGTTGGTGTGTCGTGTTGTTTGCTTTACAACGTACATTTTGCGAGGGCCGCGGGCTCGCTATGTGAGCAACGGCTCTGGCTGGCTCGCCTGCTCACAACTATATGTGTGATTGCTGTTAGTGACTGTTGTCACAGTGTTTTGGGTGGGTGACAATCTATCATCGTGGACTGTCTAATTCATGGATTCGGCGGGGGATACTTGAATACTGCAACTTTTTTGTTTCTTTGGTAAAGCAAGTGTCTATAACCATCACTAGTAACATTATCCGAACCCTCTAATATCCTCTAATCCCAAATAATACCAATAAATCGCTGCTAGCTATCTTCGTCATTGTGTTTTGGGTGGGAAGCAATCTACTATTGTAGACTAGGGGGTGGGCAGCATTTGAATGCTGCAATTTTTTATTTTTACAGTATGTTATTTTCCAGCAGATACAAAGTGATATAATGATCATAAACTGATATAGTAAATGGACATAACAGGAGACACTGGTTATATAATCGTCCCCCTACTCCACAGAGTGAAGGTTTTTACAAATTTGCGTGGGAATTTTACATATAGTATTTTAAAAGGATTAATAAAAGTTACTTTTTAATTTAGTGTATACCTTCCTTGCCTTTGTAAGCGCTTAATTAAAATATGGTCTTTTTCTCTTTATGTTTAATAAAAGTTTCCTATACCTGTTATTCAGGATCAGTATATACCAGAAGATGTCCAAACAGGATCTCATTCTATATATAATATCTCTAAGTTCTCCTTTCTTGTAGACCTGGATCTGAAACAATCCTTGAAGAGAGGATCTGAGAGGATCCTTAGTCATATCCTTTAGATCCTCATCCTGCTGACTGGAGAGGTGAGGCCTACTGGGACTGTTCCTTGTTATTATCTGTCCTTTCATCTGTACTCCTCAATATAAAAAAATATATATTATTTCCCTCACATTTGTTTCTATCACAAGTCTTAGTGCTGGAACATCTGACTAATTCACAGACTGTCCTTGAGATAAATAAGTATACAGACAAGTCAAAGAAGATCTTGCATCACACCCTGGAGATGATCCACTTGCTGAGTGGAGAGGGGAGATCTGCTGGGCAATGTCCTACTGGGAATAAATTACACAGAAGACACAGATTATATGGAGATGTAACCGGCCAAAACAAAAAATCTCTGAGGCTGCAATGGTCAATACGTAAGTTGTTAGGTCACCACATTAGCATCCTAATACCTACCAGTGGGGTCTCTTTGGACCCTATGGCATGTAAACCTAACCCCCTTCCATGGAGGCCTCTATGGATCCCAGTGCAGAGGAGAGTCCTTGTGTTCAGCTATATCAGGTTCAGAAAATGAGCTCAAACATTCCACATAGTGCCCAAAAAGGTCTGCCCCACAGTTCTTGTATATAATGTTTCTTTTGGTTCTAGATGTACTAGCTAATCACAGATTTAGGTTAAACGCAGCTAGAGACATAAAAATATGGCACTGGAAGATGAGCCATCAGGTCAGAGGGTGTCTACCTCATTACTGGGGAAGAGCAGAGGGCTAGTACGAGTAGCACCAGATCTAATGAAGTGGTTGGGCCAAAATCGAGAGGATGCCCAGCTGCAGATGTGTCTGGAGGGGAAAGGAAAGTTAACTGCTGCACATAATAGGAACCTGGAATGGTAGAACTATGAACCAAGGTCAACTGGATGTGGTCAAACAAGAGATGACAAAGTTAAACATTGATATCTTGGGAATTAGTCAACATAAATGGACTGGAATGGGGCATTTCACATCAGACAACCACCAGATCTTCTAATGTGGCCAAGAATCTTGCATAAGAAATAGATTAACCCTCATAGTCAATCAAAGGGTGGCCAAAGCAGTGCTTGGCTATAACCCAATACATTACAGAATTATTTCATTATGAATTCAAGACAAGCCATTTAACATCATGATCCAAGGCTATTCTCCAACCATGGATGCTGAAGAGGCTGAAGTTGTCCAGTTCTACAAAGATATTCTACACGTCATAGATATAACACCAAGAAAAGATGTTACTATCATCATAGGAGATTGGAATGCTAAAGTAGGAAACCAAAAGACACCTGGAATAACTGGTAAATTTTGGCCTTAGAGTGCAAAATGAAGCAGGTCAGAGATTAGTAGAATTTAGATCATTCTCTGGTCATAGTAAACGCCCTCTTCCAACAGCCTCAGAGACGACTCTACACATGGACATCACTAGATGGACAATATAGAGATGAGATTGATTATATGTTGCAGCCAAAGATGGAGGAGCTCTATACAGTCAGCAAAAACAAGACCTGGAGCTGACTGCGGCTCAGACCATGAGCTTCCTATTGAAGTTCAGAATTAACCTGAAAAAAAGAGGGAAAATCATCAGACAAAGTAGATATAAATAATATCCCATGTGAATGTGCAGTGGAGGTAAAGAATAGATTTAAGGGACTAGACATGGAAGATAGAATGCCTGGAGAACTTTGGACCAAAAAATCCAATTTTGTTTTCTACATCTTGACACTACCATTTGACTTGGATATACCTGATATTACTTCTTCTGGATCTTCCATCTAGATCTAGATTGTTCTAATAGTTGATTTAGTTTACATAGTTCACTATGTCCTCTGTGAATTTTTCAAATTTTTGTTTGTTAGTCAATACAAATGCAATCATTTCAATTGTTGTTATTTTGTCATTCAGTCGTGTCCGACTCTCTGTTACCCTATGGACCAGGCACATATGTCAGCCACTGCCCCTCTGAGCTCCAAACACATGTTCATTGCTTCAATTACCTCATCTAACCATCTTCGCCTCTGAGTTTCCCCCCCTTTGCATGGCCTCAATTGCCACAGCCCCAGATTCCCTTCAAGGGAATCTCATCCCCCCATTCAGACTCATGATCACATCTTCCAGTGAACAGTTTTGTTCCATTTCCTGAAGCACTGATTTATTGGTTCTCGTTGCAGTCCAAGGGACTCTAAGCAGTTTTCTCCAACACCAAATTCAAATCTAACTAGGGTCTTTTTTGAATATACTAAGTATAACTCTGTGATTGGTTTTGATACTAGTACTGAATGGAGACTAGAGCAAATGAAACATAAGTAGGATATTCCTAAACAGGGGAGACCCTACTTCTGAATGTGTTTTGAACATGGTCTTTTTCAAGAGTCTAACCCTAGTTAGATTTTAGGGCTAAATGAACTTAAATCCAAATATAGAAACCAATTCACAATGGATTTGGAGATCAAAGGGAAATATGATTGTCACTAGTAGGTCCTAACACTAAGTTCAACAATATAGAGGTTGATATGATACTATTGAGAAGATCAGAGTAAAATTTGATCTGTAGATAACAAAGACAAGCAAGACTAGAGCAACATATTACTAAGCAGATTGTTAGGAATAGTAATCCAATTTACTGAAAAATGTATTGGAAATTGTACATTATTATTTTTTTAATATATGAAGTGCCAAGGGAAGGTAACAAAGATCACATAAATGGGCATTCCTTGTATTCCCCGGCTCATGGGTATTCAACCTAAATCTTGTAGTTATTTATTTATTTTTTTTAATATTCTTTATTGTCACAAAAGTCTGTCATTTAAGTAATGACATTATCAAATGTACATCAAGAAGCAGTTATATTGACATTACATCCGTACAATATTTGCTATTTTTTATCCAACAGATCTTAATGTGACTTCACCACATCCTTTTTCAACTTTTATACAGCAAGTGAATGTTGTATATCTTCTTTTAACATAAAAAAGATCCACAAATTAATAATAACCGTCATACAAAACCCAAAATAAACAAAAATAAAAGTGTATAATAACTACATAAATACCAATTGTAAATGTTCTAAACATTTAAGTTCTCATTTAATTTTTACCTGTGTCACAGTATGTCTTCAAATCTTTTCCAAACTGTTCCAGATTCAGAGACTGTCCCGGAGCACCTCCAGCCCCCCACTCCCAAGCCATTCCTCACCCCATATTGAGGTATTCCAAGAGTTTTATATAATAGATATAATGTATCTAGAGTTAAGACAGTCTTCTCAAATCCCCCTAAATGTAGGGAGCGTGTTGGAGAGAGTGTGGGTCATTCTTTCATATATCATGAGAGAGTTTAACCTATTTACAATTTCCCATTTATCCCAAACTAATCTTTTCCATGTTTTTGCCAAATGATTTTTGGCTTCTAGCATAAGAAACTGTAATTTTTTTTTTTTTTTTTTTATAGAAGCAGGGAATGCCTAGCAGGCAAAGCTCAATTGACGGATTAATGGAGGTATTTATTACTTCAGATGCTATTTCTGTAACCCCTAACCACATGTCCTGGGCAATCCTGCAGCCCCACCAGACCTGTAAAAAAGTCCCAGCTTCCCTGCAATCTCTAAAACAATCTGAGGAAATGTGAGGGTTCAGCTTGTGCAATTTGTCTGATGTAAAGTATACACTATGTAATGCCTTAGTAGCAGTTTCTAAGTAACTATAATACATTGAGCCTTTGGATAATCTTGAACAGATCCTCCCCCATTTCTGGAGATCCCATGAAACCCCCAAATCTTGTTTCCATTGTCTGATGAATCTAGACTTTTGATTATCTGGGGCCGAGTTTAGGATGGAATATATCGTTCCCATCATCCCCCGTGTGAGCGGAGATTTGCTGCATATTCTGGAAAACCAGGTAGATTGAGGCTTCCCCCAAGATCGGATTGTCAAGGTGATCCAATGCCTAATGTTATTGTAATTGAAGTATTCCCTTATAGGTAGCACATATTTGGTTTTAAAATGATCTGTTGTAAGTAGGGGTTCATCTTTCAACCATGCCTCTAATTTATTGGTGAGCCACCATATTTTTTACTCTTTGTTCAGACTATCTAAGATTTGTGAAGATGTAAAGACTTGGGTTATTAGGGAAATCTTATGTTTCAACCGATGCCTGGAGTCAACCCAAGCCCAATTTTCCAAGGATAACTTAATCATAGGATTCTTTGGTTTAATATGTCAGGCTGTGCCTGGAGGGGTCCATATCCCTGTATCCCATTCAAAATGGTTTCACTTGAAGGTTTTCAATGAACACCCATAACAGTTGGTGTTCTTTCGAATGAGCTTGAGGTATAAAGGATTCTCTGAGCTGCTCTAAAATATTGTTTAAGATTGGGTCAAAATAAGCACCCCCTCGCCGCATTTTTGTTTCTGTGCATAAGTGATCTCTTTATCCTAGGACGTTTATTTTTCCATATAAATCTAAAGATCAGCTTTTTTAATCTCTCTAGTTCATTCCCTCTAATTGTAATTGAAATAGGAAGAGAAAGAAAAATATATAACATTCTGGGTAGAATATTCATCTTGATAGCATTTATATGCCCAGTCCAAGATATTTGCAACCTATTCCATTTCTCCAAATCCTCCGCCAATTCTTTAAATAAAGGTATGTAATTGGCTGTATATAGATCTGTAATCTCCGGAGTCAAATTTAAGCCTAGATATTTTACTTTATCTTTGGGCCAGGAAAAGGGATATTAGTCCGTCCAGACAAAGTCCATCCAGACATACGAGCTTCCATGATCTCAGTTTTCTCTACGTTAACTTGAAGGCCTGATATCTTCCCAAATGACTCTAAGATGTCCATTAAAGCAGGTATGGAATTTAAAGGGTCAGTGATTGTACACAAAATGTCATCTGCAAACAGACAAGACTGGTATAAATCCAACTGTAAATCCCTGGACCTTTGGAGTTGACCGGACGGCCTGAGCTAGGGGCTGATGGCGAGGGCAAATAATAATGGGTATAAGGGGCACCCCCTTTTAATTTTTATATAATCTGAAGATTTGCCAGGCAGATTTAGATATGCTATTGGATCCATATAATAGGTTGCAAGAAGATTTATAAAGTTCCCCTCAATTCCTATTTTAGTCAAAATTGCAATGTAAATATGGTCATTTGTTCGACCATCTGGTCCTGGTGCTTTCCCCAATTTCAAGTTTTGATCGTTTCACAAATCTCCTCATCTGTGACTTCCGCGTTAAGCATTTCCAGCTCTTGCACAGGTACAGTCGGTAAGTCATACCTATTTAAAAAATCATTAATTTAAAATTCACTGGATGAAGAATTCGGAGAATAAATATTCAGAAAATATTTTAGAAAGGTTTCTTTAATCTTAGATTGATTTATACTTACATGTCCCTCTTGAGTCTTCATTTGGAGCATCTGGGCTTTATTTTGTTGAGACCTGAGTCTCCTGGCAAGCATGGTTGAGGGTTTATTAACCTGGGTATGAAATCTGTGGCCAGTTCTCCTAATGGCTTTTTCCATTTTTTCAGATAAAACTGCATCTAATTTAATTCTTGTTATATAAATCTTTTGCCTAATAGTTTATTCTGATTCCGTTTTTCTAATTGTTTCAATTCTTTAAATAATTTAGTTTCTTCCAGATTTTGATTTTTCTTGTAAGCAGCGGCTAGTCTAATACATAAACCTTTTATGTAGGCCTTATGGGTGATCCAGGTTCAGCCTATTGCAGTTTCCGGAATATCATTCTTAGTAAAGTATAATTTCAGTTCGTCCTCCAATTAGGTCTGGATCCCTGGGATAGATAGAAGCCTCTCATTTATACTCCAGATAAATTGGGTCCTTTGATTTGGGCCTATGTCTAAGTTTAAGGCTAGCGCCGAGTGATCAGACCATAAGCATGGAATTATCTGGGCCTTATTAGAGTGCTCAAATAGCTGGGCGTCAATTAATAGTGTGTCAATTCTTGAATAGGTATTGTGACTAGAAGAAAAATATGTATATTCCTTATCCTCAGGGTGGTGTCCCCTCCAGGCATCAACCAATCCTATTTGTTGCAGAAGCGTCTTTATCTGCCTTACTTTGTTTGAGTATCCTTTTTCACATATATTTTTTGATCTATCTAAATGCGGATGTAAAAGTAAATTAATGTCACCCATTTCAGTAGGATCTAAATGCGAAGTTTTATAAGTGAATTGTGTGGGGTAATAGTAGAAGCATAAATATTTATTAGAGAGACTTTTTTGTTTAATATTGACCTTGTCAGAATAAGGTAGTTACCTTCTTTATATTTTATTGTTTCCTCTAATTGAAAGGGAAAGTTTTTGTGAATAAGCTTTTTTGTTTTTTTGGTTACCGTTGTAGTATGTCGGATACTCCTTATGTAGAAATGATGGAACATTCATGTTGGCAAAGTGAGTCTCCTGTACAAAGATCACTGCAGGCTTAAAACGTTTATAAAAAATTAAGGCTTTCCTTCTTTTAAAAGGGGAATTGAATCCTCTTACATTGTGTGTTAGGAACATGTATGTATTATATGTCATTTGTCTATTGATTAGGTGTCAGTTTTCCTGTAGAGAATATTATCCGGAGAAGATTTCCTGAAGGTGACAGAAGCTCCACCGCCACCCCAGACTCCGGAACAGACTCCTCACCCAGCCATCCAACAGCACACGTTTTCTGAATGTTAAGCGAAGAGAACATTGACATTTAGCATAAAAGAAAATTTAAGAAAATTTTAACTTTAATGTAATTCATATTACATTTACTTTTTCTCCCATCTCTCTTACGAGATTTCCATTGTTTAGGGTAGTGGGCCAAAAAACAGTTGGCTTTTCCAGTCCCTAAAGGGAGAAAGTCGTGTTTTAGGCTATCTACCATAACTAATGGTATTATCTGCCTGGCATTAGACCAGGGCTAACATGAGACCATAATATAGATTAATCTGTAGCCTTTATGAAGATATTTCAACAATTGTTTTTTTATTAAATTCAAGGCTAATTAGTAAGAATTATAAATCACAAGAATGCATGTAACTAAACAAAATTGCATACTTTTTCAAAGAACCAACAAGACTTTGCATAACCATATCATCTAAAAACTTAAGGTCCAAAAACAGGGGGACATTTTCTCATCCGAACCCCAAATTAGTGTCTCAGTAGTAGATTAAGTCCAAGATTTAACTTGCTTCTGTCTTTGAAGAATTCCATTCCATGTTTTGCTCTCAACATTGGAGATAATAAATGCAAAGCAGTCATTTTGAACTGATTTCAACAGTGTCTCCTAACACTTCAAGATCAAGTTTCCGCTGGTTCACTGGGTCGTTTATGTCTAGTAACTTCTGTCCAGTTTTTGATAGGTCTGGTGACCTGTGGAGAGCCACTTTCTCACGTTCTTCATCAGTGTTTAGTTGTTACTTTGTAAGTTGAACCTTTATACTGAAATATGAGTGCAAACGGGAAACCCCATTTGTATGGAATTTTGGCTTTGGATAAAGTTTTGTAGAGAAGGTTGCATAGCCTTACTTCTGGCCAACGTAACAGGAGATAGGTCCATCTAGAATAAGGGTTCCATCTGGGCCTGTTATCTCTGACATTTTTCTAGATGATGTCAGCACTAAATCCCTGGTTCTTTGTTGAGTGGACATGAGGATTACATCCCTGGGTACATTTTGATATCTTGCTGACTCAAGGGCTCTAATGCTTTTTCGATTTCCCAACTATCCTCAGGGTGTGTAGAGAGAAAGGTGCTGATTACCCCTTTAACATATTGTTGCAGATTGGTGATTGCACTTGAAATCCCTCTATTTTTATGTTATATATGCGAGAGCGATTTTCTAAGTCTTCAACCTTATCTTCCAGCTCCCGTATCTTCATCGAATTTTGTGTAATTTCTTATCTATCATGCTCTTGGGATTCAATTATCTGGTTTGTGGTTTCCTCTAACAAAAGCGTTCTCTGTCCCAGAGAGTTAGTGTCCTTCCTGAGTCCTACTGCTTGAGTTATTTGTTCACGTATCATCCTTTTCCTTTTTGCTAATGAGCCATCTGCAAGTTCCATTTGCTGAGAAGCTTGTTCTGGCCCTTCCTCATGATCGGACACATCTGAGTGGCCTGAGCCAGACCCTGTGAGGGGAGCCGCTGGACCTCAGGAGTTCTGCAGAATTCGGTAATGCTTTTGCTAGCAATATTCTTTTTGGGTGTAGTGCAGGAAAATACTGTGGTTCTTTAGAAAAAAATCCTTTCTGTTTATTAATAAGTTTTAATCACAGATCCCTAGCACTATTATTGAGAAAACCATCACAACCATTTGATTTCCCCACAAAAATATACTCAATGATTTCTGTGCATCAGTAATTTTGTTGATATACCCATGTTAGTTTGCTCAGTCCCCAAAGTCCACAGGGGCCTCTGGGCATCACAAGTGGTAAGTAGTGACTGTTCCTCTGGTGGTAGAAATGTACTTGAAGACACTTAATAAATAATTTACACTGAAGTATGACATGTACTTCTCTCATTCTCCAGGAATACACTATTGTGAAGAATTTCACCCACAACAGCTTCAAACAGTTGGCTAGAGAGGTGAGTTATTGCTGGACAATGGGACATTATATCCGGACACACTGACTGCTGGGGAATGGGGCATTATACCTGGGACACACTGACTGCTTGGGAATGGGACATTATACCTGGGGGCACACTGCTGGGGAATAGGATATTATAACTAGGGGGAAAACTGACTTCTGGGGAATGGGATATTATATCAGGACACACTGACTTCTGGGGAATGGGACATTATACATGGGGGGCTCACTGATTGCTGGAGAATGGGTTATTATTACTATGGGAGCCAATGACTTCTGGGGAATGGGATATTATATCGGGACACACTGACTTCTGGGGAATGGCATATCATACCAGGACACACTTACTGCTGGGGAATAGGAAATTATACCATGGACACACTGACTGCTGGGTAATGGGACATTATACCTAGGGGACAAACTGACTGCTAGGGAATGGGACATTATACCTGGGGCACTGTACACATGTGGCACAGTTTTCCAAAACTGTGAACCACAATTTACCAAAATCATGAGAAGTTCTATCAAACTCTTATCCAAAAGGTCTCCTTGGCTTGTGGTGCATATATCCAACTCTGACAAATCAAACAACACAAAGTAATAATAATATTGCAATATTTATTAAACTTAGCTTCGGCTGTTAATCACACAAGTCTGAGGGACCCCACTGAATCAATCAGCTCAGCAGCATAGAGATAGAGAGAGTGAGGCTCAGAGCTTGCAGAGAGGTTTCAATGTTACAGATAGAGTCAGCGCAGCACAGCTAGGTCCCCATATTTATTGCCAAACAGAATCAGTAAGTTCTAGCGATTATCATTTTTGTTAAATAAACAAGCCTTTGGTCGCCATGACAGGGAGTAGTCCTGAGTTCGACAAGTCACTCTCTTTGATACAGACTTACAGGGATACTGACTGCCGGGGAATGGAACATTATGATGGGACACACTGACTTCTGGGAAATGGGATATTATACCTGGGGGACACTGACTGCTGGGGAATGGGACATTATATCTGGGGGACACACTTACTTCTGGGGAATGGGACATTATACCAGGCCACACTGACTACTGGGAATGGGACATTATACCTGGGACACACTGACTGCTGGGGAATGGGACATTATACCTGGGGGGCACACTGACTGCTGAGGAATGGAACATTATGATGGGATGCACTGACTGCGGAGGAATAGGACATTATACCTGGGGGACACTGACTGCCAGGGAATGGGACATCATACCTGGGGCATACTGACTTCTGGGGAATGGGACATTATACCTGGGGGACACTGACTGCCAGGGAATGGGACATCATACCTGGGGCATACTGACTTCTGGGGAATGGGATATTATACCAGGACACATTGGCTGCTGGGGAATGGGACATTATACCTGGGGGACACACTAGCTTCTGGGGAATGGGATAATATACCAGGACACACTGATTGCTGGAGAATGGCACATTATGATGGGACATTATGACTTTATTACACAGTGACTCTACTATATTACAAAAAATGTTTTGGATAAGTGTTTAATGCCCTTTCGTTGAAGAGGTAAGGACAAATATGGAAAGACAATTCAGGGATGCCTGCAGAGATATTACATAGGGAAATAGATTAGTTCCTGTCATTAAAATATGTATTTCAGTAATGGACCAAATCCTATCTCCTCCTCTGTATTTCAGAGTGTAGATGGAAATAAGTACAAGATGACGGAGAGTCACCAGAGTTCCAGCAAACAGGAGCTCAGGTAACACTGTGTTTTCTCCCAATATAATTTTACCTGAGGTTTAATATAGGACAAAGGCTAGTTTCTGTATTCAAACTTTACAATATCAATGGATTTAAGACACATGTAATGCTATTTAAACTTATATAGCAGTTTTTGTAATGGTGTAATGGTATAGATCATCCTTTATTGAAATCAACAGGTCTCCAAGATAAAAATGCAGATACTGTTAATGAGGAAGAAGAGCATGATAAAGATTAAAATGGTATTGTGTGATAAACAAGATAATCGGTGGTTCGTCCTTTGCGCACTGGAGAACAGCGCGCTGTTAGCAGGGCGCCGAGAACTGCGATCTGATGACGCTCTGCACTCCAGCCTGCATCCCATGAGAAGCCCACAGAGGCTACTCATGCGCGCGCCCCGATCTCATATTTACTGGACCTGCTTGCTAGAGGCTGCCATGACCAAGGTAAGGGGCAGACAGTGTGCCATGTGGGACTGGCATGTGTCACTAGGAGCATATTGTATGTAATGTCATTGTGTGCATGTGTCACTAGGAGCATGTTGCATTGCATGTTTATCACTACATGCCACTGTCATTATTTGCATGTGTGATAAACATGCAATGCAACATGCTCCTGGTGACATATGAAACAATGTCTGGCCCATATGGCACACTGTCAGACCCTTACCTTGCCAAGCAGGTCCAGTAAATATGGGATGAGGGCACTCGCGCATGAGAAGCCTCTGTGGCAGATGGGATGCAGGCTGGAGCGCAGATCATCATCAGGGCGCAGTTATCGGTGCCCTGATGATGGTACGCTGTTCTGCAGCGTGCAAAGGTCGGGATGCCAGATAATCATTTATAAGATAATAATTTAGTATCACAACTCAGGGGAGGGGTCTGTTTTAACCCCAAAAACTCCATCCTTCAGCTACAGATATTCTCCCTCAGGATCATGAGGGTGAGGGTTTCTCCGTGCCCTGCGGTCATACAAGGTTCATCAGCCGAAGCATCAGGAACACAGGATCAGCATACCCAGTACAAGCTACTCTTCATTTGGGTTTGAAAAGACCAGGGAGACCAATTCTACCCACAGATCTCATCCAGTTCATCTATCACCTTCTAGGATTGCAGCATCAGTTCAGGATGAAGATCCAAACTGGTTCTTCAATCACCTTCTCATAGGATAGCTGCAGAGGTTCAATATACAAAGTGACTATAGCCAAGTAAAACTAATTAATCTTAATGAAAGCACGCTATGCATATGTGTCCCAAACAGAACATAATCTTTATTTTTTAGGTACCTCATTTTATACAGGTCTTGCCCCAATCAGCAGTGGGACACTCCCTTAGACAAACACACGTTTCACACCTTCCGCCCTTTTAATTACCCGACGTAGGCTAGTACCAGCTTCAAGGATCTGGGGCCAGCCTTTCTATTGTGGAAAAGGATCTTAGGGATCCAGGGCATACAACCAGTACTTGCGGAAAAACATGACACAACATAACAAATCAACAAGTTGTAAAGTCTTCACAAGGTCCTTATTGCCATTATAATACCCCTTTGATTAAATTGGTTAGGGGGCTAATGTCCATCACAGTCCAGCGGCCAAACCCAAAAGCCAAAGTGTCCTAGGGTTCGTGACATACCCTAAAGGACCGTTGGTTGTGGAGGTCAGGGAGTCCCAATTTGGCTCCAAAAGCGAGTTGTGACATTTTGGTTTTTATGTGTGAACAAATTTAGTATATTTTTTTCCTTAATTCTGAATAGTAAAGTATTGAATATTGAGTATTGAGATACATGGCAACTCATTATTAATAGTCTTCAGGTATATAATTTTACTCTTCTAATTAAAGCACCATTTGATAGAAATGCTGAGTTGTATCTGGTTGTTTTGCAGGTTTACAGTTTTCTAGATAACATGAATTCCCATTGGATTTTTATTTGTACAGGGGACATTAGCTTTTGTATTATTGCAACAATGTGGCGTTAATATAAACTCCCACCCACTGAGTTCATTTTGACTAGTGATTTATATATGACAACTCTGACAAATCAAACAACACAAATGTAATAATAATCATACAGAAATGTTTATTATACTTAGCTTCAGCTGTTCAATCACACAAGGCTGAGTGACCCCACCAAAACTATCGGCTCAGCAGGACGGCAAGAGATAGAGTTAGAGAGAAATGGAGAGACATTGTGTCTGGCACAATTTTGTCCAAGGTTGAAGTCAGCGCCACAGTGAGGTCTCCATATTTATAGCAAAGCATAAACAGGAAGTTATATCTATGACTATTGCACAGTTTTTATTAAATAAACAAGCCTCATGCGCCATTACAGGGTGTGACACTTGGACAAGGCACTTTCTTTGATACAAACTCACAATATACAGAAGAAAAAGAAAAGCAAACAAAGGAAAATTCAAGAAGTCAGACCCACAATGAGGCTATAGAAAGACAAACAAATGAGGACAGGATAAGTGGGAGAAACACATTAATTTACTATCATAAATTGTTGTGGTAGCTCTGTTTGTGACCCCCCTTCTGGTGGTGAAGGGGCTTGTGTTATTTATTGAAGCTCTGAGCTATACCATGTAGGGTCACCCAAGATGGGCAGGTCATAGCAGAGAATTCAGACAAATTGTGGTACATTGGACAAGGAACTGGTAACCCACTCCATTATCTTTGTCAAGATATCTTTATAGAAGTGCACTGAACAACAACATCTATTTGTGATCAGATCCATATTACATATCTATAGGCAAGACGGATGTGTATTCATTATTAAACTGGTGACATTTTTGTATTTGTGTAGGACCTTCCAATGGGAAGCCTTCAACTGCCTCAAGGCTTGAACAAGAAGAGATAAATGTAACCGATCAGCAGATTAAGGAGGAATTAATTCCTGTATATTTCATTGAAAGTGAGTAATAAATACTAAATAAGAATTCTGAAACTAGAAACACAAATATTTGAATCCTTTTAACCTGTTTATATAGTGGATATAAAAAGTCTACACACCCCTGTTAAAATGTCAGGTTACTGTAAACTGCTGTAAAAAAAAGGAGACAAAGATAAATAATTTCAGAACTTTTTCCACCTTTAATGTGACCTATAAACTGTACAACTCAATTGAAAAACAAAGTGAAATCTTTTAGGTGGAGGGAAGAAAAAAAAAAAAAATAATGTGGTTGCATAAGTCTGCACACCCTCTTATAACTGGGGATGTAGCTGTGTTCAGAATTAAGCAATCACATTCCAAATCGTGTTAAATAGGAGTCAGCATACACCTGCCATCATTTAAAGTGCCTCTGATTAACCCCAAATAAAGTTCAGCTGCTCTAGTTGGTCTTTCCTGAAATGTTCTTAGTCGCATCCCACAGCAAAAGCCATGGTCCACAGAGAGCTTCCAAAGCATCAGAGGGATCTCGTTGTTAAAAGGTATCAGTCTGGAGAAGGGTACAAAAGAATTTCCAAGGCATTAGATATATCATGGAACACAGTGAAGACAGTCATCATCAAGTGGAGAAAATATGTCACAACATTGACATTACCAAGAACTGGAGCTCCCTCCAAAATTGATGAAAAGATGAGAAGAAAACTGGTCTGGGAGGCTACCAAGAGTCCTACAGCAACATTAAAGGAGCTGCAGGAATATCTGGCAAGTACTGGCTGTGTGGTACATGTGACAACAATCTCCCGTATTCTTCATATGTCTGGGCTATGGGGTAGAGTGGCAAGACGAAAGCCTTTTCTTACGAAGAAAAACATCCAAGCCAGGCTACATTTTGCAAAAACACATCTGAAGTCTCCCAAAAGCATGTGGGAAAAGGTGTTATGGTCTGATGAAACCAAGGTTGAACTTTTTGGCCATAATTTCAAAAGATATGTTTGGCTCAAAAACAACACTGCACATCACCAAAAGAACATCATACTCACAGTGAAGCATGGTGGTGGCAGCATCATGCTTTGGGGCGTTTTTTCTTCAGCTGGAACTGGGGAACTGGAATAGAGGGAATTATGAACAGTTCCAAATACCAGTCAATATTGGCACAAAACCTTCAGGCTTCTGCTAGAAAGCTGAACATGAAGTGGAACTTCCTCTTTCAGCATGACAACTACCCAAAGCATACATCCAAATCAACAAAAGAATGGCTTCACCAGAAGAAGATTCAAGTTTTGGAATGGCCCAGCCAGAGCCCAGGCCTGAATCTGATTGAAAATCTGTGGGGTGATCTGAAGAGGGCTGTGCACAGGAGATGCCCTCGCAATCTGACAGATTTGGAGTGCTTTTGCAAAGAAGAGTTGGCAAATCTTGCCAAGTCAAAATGTGCCATGCTGATAGACTCATACCCAAAAAGACTGAGTGCTGTAATAAAATCAAAAGGTGCTTCAACAAAGTATTAGTTTAAGGGTGTGCATACTTATGCAACCATATTGTTTTATTTTTATATTTTTTCTTCCCTCTACCTAAAAGATTTCAGTTTGTTTTTCAATTGAGTTGTACAGTTTATAGGTCACATTAAAGGTGGAAAAAGTTTTGAAATGATTTATCTTTGTCTCATTTTTTTACAGCACAGAAACCTGACATTTTAACAGGGGTGTGAAGACTTTTTATATCCACTGTATATATATATATATATATATATATATATATATATATATATATATATATATATATATTCTTAATACATTTTGAACTTTTTGTTTTCTTTACTCCATGACCATGTATAAAAATGTATCATTTTTAAGAGCATTCCCATTACATTTTGCACATTAATCAAATTATTTTTTTCTCATCAACAACTTCTATCTGTAAACCGAAATATATTATTATTCTTCCTTTCAGAAAGTATTTGTTTAAATGTTATTCATTTCAATAGACAAGTGGCATCAGACAGTCAATTAAAAGTCATAATATATGTACCATATTCTGAACCTCCCCGCCTGGATCGCTACCTTGACATGGTGAAAGGGCTTGTGTACCTCAATGAAGCCGTGCGCTACACCATGTAGGGTCATCCAAGATGGGCAGGTTATAGCAGAGAGGTCAGACAAATCTCGGTCCAGTGGAGAAGGAATTAGCATCCCACTCCAATATCTTTGCCAAGAAAACCTTATGTTTATAGACGGCATGGTAGTGAGTCAATAACGGGTATCTGGAGCCATGCAGACTGCAGTGCATCTGACTGCTGCTGAAGAGTGCATGGCAGAGGATCCATACAGTGAACATGGTGATCGAAGTGGTCCCACAGGTGCTCAAAGGGGTTCAAGTCCAGTGAATTTGTAGGCCAGGGAAGTACTTGGAAGTCTTCATCGTGCTCCTCCAGGCACTCACGGGGCAATTTTGGCCGTATGACATGTTGCATATATCCCATCCAGTCCATGGAAGACGTGAGTATGGACATGAGTACTGCCGGCACTGGGGAGCTACAGTTCATTGAGGAAACCATGAATGCCAACATGTACTGTGACATACTGAAGCAGAGCATGATTCCCTGCCTTCGGAGACCGGGCCGCAGGGCAGTATTCCAACATGATAACAACCCCAAACACATCTCCAAGACGACCACTGCCTTGCTAAAGAAGCTGAAGGTAAAGGTGATGGACTGGCCAAGCATGTCACCAGACCTAAACCCTATTGAACATCTGTGGGGCATCCTCAAATGGAAGGTGTGGGACTGCAAGGTCTCTAACATCCACCAGCTCCGTGATGTCATTATGTGGAAGAGGTCCACCAGTGGCAACCTGTGAAGCTCTGGTGAACTCCATGCCCATGAGGGTTAAGGCAGTGCTGGAAAATAATGGTGGCCACACAAAATATTGACACTTTGGCCCCAATTTGAACATTTCCACTTAGGAGTGTACTCACTTTTGTTGCCAACGACTTAGACATTAATGGCTGTGTGTTGAGGTATTTTGATGGGACAGCATATTTACACTGTTATACAGGCTGTACACTTACTACTTTACATTGTAGCAGTGTCATTTCTTCAGTGTTGTCACATGAAATTATATAATAAAATATTTACTCAAATGTGTACTCACTTTTGTGAGATAATGTGTGTGTGTGTATATATATATATATATATATATATATATATATATACTGTATGTGTGTCTACATGATGAAAATCCAGACACAATCTTAATTATTAAAGAAGAGGAGGAGATGGGTGATAAGGTTATTCTACAGGCAACACCCCATTCAGAGCTATGTGCAGGTGAATAATCATCTTCATGGGCAGTGATATGTAAAATATTTATTTCAAGACCTCTCATTTAAATATTGAGTGAGATGCATGTGATAGGGCTTTAGAGGAACACTGATTTTCTAAGTTGTCTATTACTCATTTCAAAAGCTTTACAGATATTTTATACCTACCTTAGAAAACCTACAGAGGCTGGGAAGAATTATTTACCCATCATCTTATTATGATCTTTTTTAGAAATACAAATTGTATTGATGCCCTGGGAATCTTTACATTCACAGTGCTCTAGATGATTACCATCTTATTATGCAGTTAGATAAGGTAACTGACTTCACAACTACCTAACAAGGCTTCTGTTAGATGAAAGAGACATGAAGAGCAATTGGGTATGCTGTTCAACTTTTTCTTAAGATCTCTCTTAGATATTGGCACACACTTTTCACTTGTGTGGCCCTTGAAGAAGAGGATATCTCATGGCCTCCTATTCCCTACCTTTTAACACTATACAGTGAATGTGTGACAACCAATTGTAACCAAACAAGGTAGGGAAGGTACAAGGTTTATTTGTTATGTAAAAGTCCCAATAGAACATTCTTCTTTCTGTTATGATTATTTTACATTTATATAAGTGATTATTTATATTTATGTTATGTAATCTTACTTTTGAAGTTTTGATATTCCCTCTAGCCTTTTGTGTACCCCATCAGTTGTCATGTAACCCAATGGTAACAACACTCATCTAAGTACTTTAGTATTACTTATTAATTACTGTAAATTATCTCCCAAGTGTGCCTTGAACCAAGGGCCTCATTAAATTCCAGCCTCGTAAATAAGAGGCTTCTACTTAAGCCCTACGTACTGCAAAGTTTCTCTAACTTACAATGCTATTAAATTAGCCCTGCTGCGAGCAACGTATGAGCTACGCAGCAGGCCCGTACGTATCTACACTGCGTAAATGTACATGAGGAGTGACAGCCTGCGAGATGATATCGCAGGCTCCCACTCCTCATCAAGTGCTGCGGGGGTCCTAAAAGGGACCTCCGCGGCAGTCCCCCACATAAGCCCTGCCGTGGGGGGTACTCCAAACCCCCCCCTAGGCACCTAAAATGAACCCCCCCTCAATGCGGGGGTCCCTGTCGGGACCCCCGAAGTGTCCTCACATGAACACCTTGCTGCAGGGGTCCATAGGAACCCCCGCAGCCCCCACACATTAACCCCTTGCAGCGGGGGTCCCCGATCGGCACCGATCAGGCCCCCGCTGCATTTAAAACTTTTAAATTCCCCGCCGCGGCTCCTTAAAGGGGCCGCGGCACACTATTACCCAATCCCGGCCGCGGCACTTAAAATTAACCCCCCTCTATGCTGGGGGTCCCCATCGGGACCCCCGAAGTGTCCCCACATAAACCCATTGCAGGGGGGGGCCCCGATCTGCATAGATCAGGCCCCCCGCTGCATTTAAAACTTTTAAATTCCCCGCCGCGGCTCCTTAAAGGGACCGCGGCACACTATTACCCAATCCCGGCCGCGGCACTTAAAATTAACCCCCCTCTATGCTGGGGGTCCCCATCGGGACCCCCGAAGTGTCCCCATATAAACCCCCTGCTGCGGGGGGCCCCGATCGGCACCGATCGTGACCCTGCTGCAATTAAATTTTAAATTTCCCGCCTCGCGGGTCCTCAAAGGACCGTAAAGGTCCTGAAAGGACTCGCACTAAAAATATTAACCCCAGGCAACTATAATTACCCCATTAACTTATGATGGTCAATACAGACCACCATAAGGCTCTAATTAACCCATTAACTCATGGTGGTCAATACAGACCACCATAAGGCCTAAATTAACCCATTAACTCATGGTGGTCAATACAGACCACCATAAGGCCTAAATTAACCCATTAACTCATGGTGGTCAATACAGACCACCATAAGGCTCTATTTAACCCCATCAGTCCCATAAGGGTATATTATTACCATTATGGGCCTGTTACAACCCAACATTAACCACATAAGTGCCATGATGGTCCTCAAGGACCATCATGACACTAACTACAAACACTACACTATAACCCCCAATAAACCATTTAATCTAAACTTACCCCCCTCTACACTAATCTATTAACACTTACACTACCTACCTACACTACCTACCCCCTAATAAACCTCCCCAACACTCTAATTACAAAAAACAATAAACCTACAGCACAGAAAACAAAAAACCTACAGTACAAAAAACAAAAAAACCTACAGTACAGAAAAAATAAAAATTACAACCCCACCCCCCACTACAGAAAACAAAAAAATACATTACAACCCCACCCCCCACTACAGAAAATAAAAAAAATTACACACCTGAAAAGGAAAGACAGATAAACACAATACATTACATACATTACATACAATACATGACATTACATACATTAAATATAATATATTAAATATAATATATTACATATAATATATTACATATAATACATTACATACATTACATACAATACATGACATTACATACATTACATATAATGTATTAAATATAATATATTACATATAATATATTACATATAATACATTACATACATTACATACAATACATGACATTACATACATTAAATATAATATATTAAATATAATATATTACATATAATATATTACATATAATACATTACATACATTACATACAATACATGACATTACATACATTACATATAATGTATTAAATATAATATATTACATATAATATATTACATATAATACATTACATACAATACATGACATTACATACATTACATATAATGTATTACATATAATATATTACATATAATATATTACATATAATATATTACATATAGTCCTAATCAAATACCCCCTATCTATCTAACATACAATCTATTTAATTTAAAATAAATCCTAACTATATCAAATACATCCCCCTATCTATCTAATATACAAAAAATCCTAACTACATACACAGACCCTAATTCTAAGCTAAAATCAATAAATTAAGACCACTTACCTTTAAGATGTTGCTTCAGATCACTAACCTATGGGTCAAACAAAAAATAAAAATTAGTACAAAACATTAACATCAAATAAATAAACATTCTATACATTCTAAATATTCAACTCACCTTTACAGCATGTCCAGTCACTGTTTAGCTCTTCCGGCGCGGCCCTGTTAAAAAAAAAACACAATACATGAATACATGAATACAATATATAAACAATAAATAAAATACACAAATAAACATCTAAATATACATTGAACTTACCTCCCCGCGATGTCCCCGGCCTTCTCTCCTTCAGCCCCGGCTGGGCCGCGGAACCATCCGCGCTCTAAAAAAAAAAAAAAAAAAAACTAACGGAGGTCTGCACTGGCAGACCTCCCCGACGCTACTGAACCTCCCGGAGTCGTTTCCGGGAGGAAATTGGCATTGGCGGCTTGTGATTGGCTGAAAAAGCTGTCAGCCAATCAAAAGTCGTCAATGTAGGAGCCAATCAGGATGCGCAGATGTCTTCTACCAATCACTCCGTGGGGGTGTATCCCATAGTGATTGGCTGAAGGCATCTGAGCGTTGTGATTGGTTCCCAGAAAGATAGACAAGTGTTTAAGCCAATCAGGGTGGGATATTGGGGTGTATCCCATCCTGATTGGCTCACACATTGACGACTTTTGATTGGCTGAAATTGATAGACAGCTTTTTCAGCCAATCACAAGCCGCCAATGCCAATTTCCTCCCGGAAACGACTCCGGGAGGTTCAGTAGCGTCGGGGAGGTCTGCCAGTGCAGACCTCCGTTAGTTTTTTTTCTTTTTTTTTTTTAGAGCGCGAATGGTTCCGCGGCCCAGCCGGGGCTGAAGGAGAGAAGGCCGGGGACATCGCGGGTAGGTAAGTGAAATGTATATTTAGATGTTTATTTGTGTATTTTATTTATTGTTTATATATTGTATTCATGTATTCATGTATTGTGTTTTTTTTTTAACAGGGCCGCGCCGGAAGAGCTAAACAGTGACTGGACATGCTGTAAAGGTGAGTTGAATATTTAGAATGTATAGAATGTTTATTTATTTGATGTTA
Organism: Discoglossus pictus; assembly: GCA_027410445.1. Lineage (NCBI taxonomy): Eukaryota > Metazoa > Chordata > Amphibia > Anura > Alytidae > Discoglossus > Discoglossus pictus. Next base: position 111,686,490 of record CM050170.1, on the reverse strand, counting down.
ATGTTTTGTACTAATTTTTATTTTTTGTTTGACCCATAGGTTAGTGATCTGAAGCAACATCTTAAAGGTAAGTGGTCTTAATTTATTGATTTTAGCTTAGAATTAGGGTCTGTGTATGTAGTTAGGACTGTAATTATTTTATTTTACTTTAGAATAATGGTCTGTGTATGTAGTTAGGATTTTTTGTATATTAGATAGATAGGGGGATGTATTTGATATAGTTAGGATTTATTTTAAATTAAATAGATTGTATGTTAGATAGATAGGGGGTATTTGATTAGGACTATATGTAATATATTATATGTAATATATTATATGTAATATATTATATTTAATATATTATATGTAATGTATGTAATGTCATGTATTGTATGTAATGTATGTAATGTATTATATGTAATATATTATATGTAATATATTATATTTAATATATTATATGTAATGTCATGTATTGTATGTAATGTATGTAATGTATTATATGTATGTATTGTATTGTGTTTATCTGTCTTTCCTTTTCAGGTGTGTAATTTTTTTATTTTCTGTAGTGGGGGGTGGGGTTGTAATGTATTTTTTTGTTTTCTGTAGTGGGGGGTGGGGTTGTAATTGTTTTTTGTTTTCTGTACTGTAGGTTTTTTTGTTTTTTGTACTGTAGGTTTTTTGTTTTCTGTGCTGTAGGTTTTTTATTTTTTGTAATTAGAGTGGTGGGAAGGTTTATTAGGGGGTAGGTAGTGTAGGTAGGTAGTGTAAGTGTTAATAGATTAGTGTAGAGGGGGGTTAGTTTAGATTAAATGGTTTATTGGGGGTTATAGTGTAGTGTTTGTAGTTAGTGTCATGATGGTCCTCAAGGACCATCATGACACTTATGTGGTTAATGTTGGGTTGTAACAGGCCCATAATGGTAATAATATACCCTTATGGGACTGATGGGGTTAAATAGAGCCTTATGGTGGTCTGGATTGACCATCATGAGTTAATGGGTTAATTTAGGCCTTATGGTGGTCTGTATTGACCACCATGAGTTAATGGGTTAATTAGAGCCTTATGGTGGTCTGGATTGACCATCATGAGTTAATGGGTTAATTAGAGCCTTATGGTGGTCTGGATTGACCACCATGAGTTAATGGGTTAAATAGAGCCTTATGGTGGTCTGGATTGACCATCATGAGTTAATGGGTTAATTTAGGCCTTATGGTGGTCTGTATTGACCACCATGAGTTAATGGGTTAATTAGAGCCTTATGGTGGTCTGGATTGACCACCATGAGTTAATGGGGTAATTATAGTTGCCTGGGGTTAATATTTTTAGTGCGAGTCCTTTCAGGACCTTTACGGTCCTTTGAGGACCCGCGAGGCGGGAAATTTAAAATTGAATTGCAGCAGGGTCACGATCGGTGCCGATCGGGGCCCCCCGCTGCAGGGGGTTTATGTGGGGACACTTCGGGGGTCCCGATGGGGACCCCCAGCATAGAGGGGGGTTAATTTTAAGTGCCGCGGCCGGGATTGGGTAATAGTGTGCCGCGGTCCCTTTAAGGAGCCGCGGCGGGGAATTTAAAAGTTTTAAATGCAGCGGGGGGCCTGATCTATGCAGATCGGGGCCCCCCCCTGCAATGGGTTTATGTGGGGACACTTCGGGGGTCCCGATGGGGACCCCCAGCATAGAGGGGGGTTAATTTTAAGTGCCGCGGCCGGGATTGGGTAATAGTGTGCCGCGGTCCCTTTAAGGAGCCGCGGCGGGGAATTTAAAAGTTTTAAATGCAGCGGGGGGCCTGATCTATGCAGATCGGGGACCCCCGCTGCAAGGGGTTAATGTGGGGGTGCTGCAGGGGTCTCTATAGGGACCCCTGCAGCATGGGGATGTGTATAGTGTGCAGGGGGGAGCCTCACACTGCTGTCTCGGGCTGTTCCGAGGCAGCACGTAGAGGCTTTCGGATCCCTTGCGTGGACTTTTTGTCCACGTAGGGATTCTTACGATATGCGAGACTCGTGCATAGATTTAAGGCTACGTAGCTCTCTCGGAGCCTATTCTCGGCCATTTTCTCGCAGTCATATCGCAAAGCAGGCTGCGAGAGATTCGGTTCTCGCAAACAGCAGGAAAACTGCCTTTTGCGAGCACCGAGAGAACTACGAGGGAGAATTTAATAGGGCCCCAAATTAGGGGGGTTCCCACTCCTCTGAAGTGAAATGTCAATTTCATAATATTCTAGGCTGGAGCGTAAAACATTAATAAATTGCCAGTTATAGAGTTGAAAGGCTCCTCGATCTCATATTCTATTAGCTGGTTGCCATTGCCATGTTTGAGCTATGGGGGTTTTCCCCAAAAAGTCAAATGTATTTTCTATGACTATGTTAGTTATAGTGAGGATTATTGCACAGTTTTTTGATAAATAAGCAAACCTCAGGCGCCATGACAGAGTATGACAGTTGGAAAAGTAACTTTCTTTGATACAGATTTACACTAACCAAAGAAAAAAAGGCCAGTAAGAGGGGATATGATTATCTTATAGAAATATATCCAGGGTTAATATAAGGCTTTGTCAAGTGAACGTTTTATGCCAAGAGGTTTTCAACTGACAAGAGGACATCCCTTGAGGTTAGAGGAAAAAAACATTCCACCTTAAGAAAATAAGTTTTTTTTTTGTTTGCCTTCCTCTGGAACAAATATCAATCAACAATTAGTTTGCTATGGATGTGGGTACAAACAAAATGCTAGAAATAGTACATTTATTCCTCTATAAATTGGATTTTTGATTCTGAATTTAGAACTATAAACATTTTTGATGATTAATCAGTAAAAAATAACACTTTGTAAAAACTAAAGTAAAAAAAAATGAGGTTCTTTTGCATTCATGCTAGTGTTTTTTCCATATTGGTTGGACTCAACAAACATAGGCCCCTATTCAATTGAGCAATTGTTGTTTACTGGAGCCCGTAATGTAGCCCGTAAACTAATTTGCTATTTAATTGGCGTTTTTTAGCTACCCGCAAATGATGTGCAGGTTACAGGCTGAAAATCCCCGCTGTTGTTAAAATCGTAACTCCGACCCAGCTAAGCCTTTGATCTTTTAAGCCCATAAATGTTATTATCGCAAATCACTATTCAATTGCTACAATTCCTCAAGCCTGCAAATATTTTCACACCCATAAATGGCAAATATAGAAGAAAATCCAGAGATGTCTACTGCCTTCAAGATAGGACTCGCAAGGGGGTTAAACACCTGTTCGTAGCACTGTAAAATGCAATAACAAATTAATACTGCACTTTAAAAGATGGGGAAAGTGTTTAAAGACATTAGAATTAATTGCAGTCTCAAGCTCGCATATCTGCAATCAAAAATTATTTTATTTTATGTTTCATTTCCATGTCATATTAATCTCGGGAATCAATGAGTTAATACATATCAGGCCACCCACATGGACTAAAGCAGTATCGACATTCATTTTTATTATTTTTTTACATTGCCGGATTGAGAGTCTGATCGCATATCGGACTTCTAAACGCTAATTGATTGGCGTTTAAACTCCTTGTTTTACTGACATAATGATAAGGGTCTCATTTACTATTGGCTGTTTCTAAATCGGGAGTTACGGCCTTGCTTTAATGGAAATGCATGATAAGAATTCTAAATATTGATATTGTAGAATATTAAACATGGGACGATAGTGAACAAGTGACGTTCGTTAAGGGAACCATTCACATACAGCAATTTTCAATAATTTATTAAAATGTCAATGTCACAACCCATGGGAGGGTCCAGCTTCAGGATCCTCCTGCCTTGGCTACAGGAATCCTCCCTTGGACTTTGTAGTGGATAGACTTCTCTGTGATCAGCTTCTATTCCAAGAACATCAGGATGTAGAACAGGAATCAAGGGGTTAAAAATAACAAACACAGTCAAAAAAGTCAGAACCTTCATTATAATCCCTAGAACACTGTTTATATTGGGACAATGTGACAACCCAGAGTTGAGAGGCCACGTGCACCTCATTCTTCTCCCTCTGGGTCATTCCCTTTGTGTTCATTCTCACAGCTCCAAGCAAACTCTGGAAATCACAGGTTGCTTAGAATTTAGAACATACAGGAAAGACTCATACAGTCACTGATGTGGTTAGAATGTCAAACTCAGACTGACGTTTATTCTTGCTTCAGACACATTTAAAAAAAACAATAAAAATCACAAGCCCTGTCCCCACCGTTACTATGGTTGCCGCAAATCGCTATTGGCGGGATTCCAATTTCCAAGGCATTAGATATATCATGGAACACAGTGAAGACAGTCATCATCAAGTGGAGAAAATATGTCACAACATTGACATTACCAAGAACTGGAGCTCCCTCCAAAATTGATGAAAAGATGAGAAGAAAACTGGTCTGGGAGGCTACCAAGAGTCCTACAGCAACATTAAAGGAGCTGCAGGAATATCTGGCAAGTACTGGCTGTGTGGTACATGTGACAACAATCTCCCGTATTCTTCATATGTCTGGGCTATGGGGTAGAGTGGCAAGACGAAAGCCTTTTCTTACGAAGAAAAACATCCAAGCCAGGCTACATTTTGCAAAAACACATCTGAAGTCTCCCAAAAGCATGTGGGAAAAGGTGTTATGGTCTGATGAAACCAAGGTTGAACTTTTTGGCCATAATTTCAAAAGATATGTTTGGCTCAAAAACAACACTGCACATCACCAAAAGAACATCATACTCACAGTGAAGCATGGTGGTGGCAGCATCATGCTTTGGGGCGTTTTTTCTTCAGCTGGAACTGGGGAACTGGAATAGAGGGAATTATGAACAGTTCCAAATACCAGTCAATATTGGCACAAAACCTTCAGGCTTCTGCTAGAAAGCTGAACATGAAGTGGAACTTCCTCTTTCAGCATGACAACTACCCAAAGCATACATCCAAATCAACAAAAGAATGGCTTCACCAGAAGAAGATTCAAGTTTTGGAATGGCCCAGCCAGAGCCCAGGCCTGAATCTGATTGAAAATCTGTGGGGTGATCTGAAGAGGGCTGTGCACAGGAGATGCCCTCGCAATCTGACAGATTTGGAGTGCTTTTGCAAAGAAGAGTTGGCAAATCTTGCCAAGTCAAAATGTGCCATGCTGATAGACTCATACCCAAAAAGACTGAGTGCTGTAATAAAATCAAAAGGTGCTTCAACAAAGTATTAGTTTAAGGGTGTGCATACTTATGCAACCATATTGTTTTATTTTTATATTTTTTCTTCCCTCTACCTAAAAGATTTCAGTTTGTTTTTCAATTGAGTTGTACAGTTTATAGGTCACATTAAAGGTGGAAAAAGTTTTGAAATGATTTATCTTTGTCTCATTTTTTTACAGCACAGAAACCTGACATTTTAACAGGGGTGTGAAGACTTTTTATATCCACTGTATATATATATATATATATATATATATATATATATATATATATATATATATATATATTCTTAATACATTTTGAACTTTTTGTTTTCTTTACTCCATGACCATGTATAAAAATGTATCATTTTTAAGAGCATTCCCATTACATTTTGCACATTAATCAAATTATTTTTTTCTCATCAACAACTTCTATCTGTAAACCGAAATATATTATTATTCTTCCTTTCAGAAAGTATTTGTTTAAATGTTATTCATTTCAATAGACAAGTGGCATCAGACAGTCAATTAAAAGTCATAATATATGTACCATATTCTGAACCTCCCCGCCTGGATCGCTACCTTAACATGGTGAAAGGGCTTGTGTACCTCAATGAAGCCGTGCGCTACACCATGTAGGGTCATCCAAGATGGGCAGGTTATAGCAGAGAGGTCAGACAAATCTCGGTCCAGTGGAGAAGGAATTAGCATCCCACTCCAATATCTTTGCCAAGAAAACCTTATGTTTATAGACGGCATGGTAGTGAGTCAATAACGGGTATCTGGAGCCATGCAGACTGCAGTGCATCTGACTGCTGCTGAAGAGTGCATGGCAGAGGATCCATACAGTGAACATGGTGATCGAAGTGGTCCCACAGGTGCTCAAAGGGGTTCAAGTCCAGTGAATTTGTAGGCCAGGGAAGTACTTGGAAGTCTTCATCATGCTCCTCCAGGCACTCACGGGGCAATTTTGGCCGTATGACATGTTGCATATATCCCATCCAGTCCATGGAAGACGTGAGTATGGACATGAGTACTGCCGGCACTGGGGAGCTACAGTTCATTGAGGAAACCATGAATGCCAACATGTACTGTGACATACTGAAGCAGAGCATGATTCCCTGCCTTCGGAGACCGGGCCGCAGGGCAGTATTCCAACATGATAACAACCCCAAACACATCTCCAAGACGACCACTGCCTTGCTAAAGAAGCTGAAGGTAAAGGTGATGGACTGGCCAAGCATGTCACCAGACCTAAACCCTATTGAACATCTGTGGGGCATCCTCAAATGGAAGGTGTGGGACTGCAAGGTCTCTAACATCCACCAGCTCCGTGATGTCATTATGTGGAAGAGGTCCACCAGTGGCAACCTGTGAAGCTCTGGTGAACTCCATGCCCATGAGGGTTAAGGCAGTGCTGGAAAATAATGGTGGCCACACAAAATATTGACACTTTGGCCCCAATTTGAACATTTCCACTTAGGAGTGTACTCACTTTTGTTGCCAACGACTTAGACATTAATGGCTGTGTGTTGAGGTATTTTGATGGGACAGCATATTTACACTGTTATACAGGCTGTACACTTACTACTTTACATTGTAGCAGTGTCATTTCTTCAGTGTTGTCACATGAAATTATATAATAAAATATTTACTCAAATGTGTACTCACTTTTGTGAGATAATGTGTGTGTGTGTATATATATATATATATATATATATATATATATATACTGTATGTGTGTCTACATGATGAAAATCCAGACACAATCTTAATTATTAAAGAAGAGGAGGAGATGGGTGATAAGGTTATTCTACAGGCAACACCCCATTCAGAGCTATGTGCAGGTGAATAATCATCTTCATGGGCAGTGATATGTAAAATATTTATTTCAAGACCTCTCATTTAAATATTGAGTGAGATGCATGTGATAGGGCTTTAGAGGAACACTGATTTTCTAAGTTGTCTATTACTCATTTCAAAAGCTTTACAGATATTTTATACCTACCTTAGAAAACCTACAGAGGCTGGGAAGAATTATTTACCCATCATCTTATTATGATCTTTTTTAGAAATACAAATTGTATTGATGCCCTGGGAATCTTTACATTCACAGTGCTCTAGATGATTACCATCTTATTATGCAGTTAGATAAGGTAACTGACTTCACAACTACCTAACAAGGCTTCTGTTAGATGAAAGAGACATGAAGAGCAATTGGGTATGCTGTTCAACTTTTTCTTAAGATCTCTCTTAGATATTGGCACACACTTTTCACTTGTGTGGCCCTTGAAGAAGAGGATATCTCATGGCCTCCTATTCCCTACCTTTTAACACTATACAGTGAATGTGTGACAACCAATTGTAACCAAACAAGGTAGGGAAGGTACAAGGTTTATTTGTTCTGTAAAAGTCCCAATAGAACATTCTTCTTTCTGTTATGATTATTTTACATTTATATAAGTGATTATTTATATTTATGTTATGTAATCTTACTTTTGAAGTTTTGATATTCCCTCTAGCCTTTTGTGTACCCCATCAGTTGTCATGTAACCCAATGGTAACAACACTCATCTAAGTACTTTAGTATTACTTATTAATTACTGTAAATTATCTCCCAAGTGTGCCTTGAACCAAATTAGGGGGGTTCCCACTCCTCTGAAGTGAAATGTCAATTTCATAATATTCTAGGCTGGAGCGTAAAACATTAATAAATTGCCAGTTATAGAGTTGAAAGGCTCCTCGATCTCATATTCTATTAGCTGGTTGCCATTGCCATGTTTGAGCTATGGGGGTTTTCCCCAAAAAGTCAAATGTATTTTCTATGACTATGTTAGTTATAGTGAGGATTATTGCACAGTTTTTTGATAAATAAGCAAACCTCAGGCGCCATGACAGAGTATGACAGTTGGAAAAGTAACTTTCTTTGATACAGATTTACACTAACCAAAGAAAAAAAGGCCAGTAAGAGGGGATATGATTATCTTATAGAAATATATCCAGGGTTAATATAAGGCTTTGTCAAGTGAACGTTTTATGCCAAGAGGTTTTCAACTGACAAGAGGACATCCCTTGAGGTTAGAGGAAAAAAACATTCCACCTTAAGAAAATAAGTTTTTTTTTTGTTTGCCTTCCTCTGGAACAAATATCAATCAACAATTAGTTTGCTATGGATGTGGGTACAAACAAAATGCTAGAAATAGTACATTTATTCCTCTATAAATTGGATTTTTGATTCTGAATTTAGAACTATAAACATTTTTGATGATTAATCAGTAAAAAATAACACTTTGTAAAAACTAAAGTAAAAAAAAATGAGGTTCTTTTGCATTCATGCTAGTGTTTTTTCCATATTGGTTGGACTCAACAAACATAGGCCCCTATTCAATTGAGCAATTGTTGTTTACTGGAGCCCGTAATGTAGCCCGTAAACTAATTTGCTATTTAATTGGCGTTTTTTAGCTACCCGCAAATGATGTGCAGGTTACAGGCTGAAAATCCCCGCTGTTGTTAAAATCGTAACTCCGACCCAGCTAAGCCTTTGATCTTTTAAGCCCATAAATGTTATTATCGCAAATCACTATTCAATTGCTACAATTCCTCAAGCCTGCAAATATTTTCACACCCATAAATGGCAAATATAGAAGAAAATCCAGAGACGTCTACTGCCTTCAAGATAGGACTCGCAAGGGGGTTAAACACCTGTTCGTAGCACTGTAAAATGCAATAACAAATCAATACTGCACTTTAAAAGATGGGGAAAGTGTTTAAAGACATTAGAATTAATTGCAGTCTCAAGCTCTCATATCTGCAATCAAAAATTATTTTATTTTATGTTTCATTTCCATGTCATATTAATCTCGGGAATCAATGAGTTAATACATATCAGGCCACCCACATGGACTAAAGCAGTATCGACATTCATTTTTATTATTTTTTTACATTGCCGGATTGAGAGTCTGATCGCATATCGGACTTCTAAACGCTAATTGATTGGCATTTAAACTCCTTGTTTTACTATTGGCTGTTTCTAAATCGGTAGTTACGGCCTTGCTTTAGTGGAAATGCATGATAAAAATTCTAAATGTTGATATTGTAGAATATTAAACATGGGACGATAGTGAACAAGGGAACCATTCGCATACAGCTAATTTCAATAATTTATTAAAATGTCAATGTCACGACCCATGGGAGGGTCCAGCTCCAGGATCCTCCTGCCTTGGCTACAGGAATCCTCCCTTGGACTGTGTAGTGGATAGACTTCTCTGTGATCAGCTTCTATTCCAGGAACATCAGGATGTAGAACAGGAATCAAGGGGTTAAAAATAACAAACACAGTAAAAAAAAGTCAGAACCTTCATTATAATCCCTAGAACACTGTTTATATTGGGACAATGTGACAACCCAGAGTTGAGGGGCCACGTGCACCTCATTCTTCTCCCTCTGGGTCATTCCCTTTGTGTTCATTCTCACAGCTCCAAGCAAACTCTGGAAATCACAGGTTGCTTAGAATTTAGAACATACAGGAAAGACTCATACAGTCACTGATGTGGTTAGAATGTCAAACTCAGACTGACGTTTATTCTTGCTTCAGACACATTTAAAAAAACAATAAAAATCACAAGCCCTTTCCCCACCGTTACTATGGTTGCCGCAAATCGCTATTGGCGGGATTCCAGTTACCAAGGCCTAGTAGCTGTCTTCAGATTTTATGACTCTCTTTGATCACACATGGAAACTTTGCAAGGAGGCCAGAAAGTGGATGCCTGGCCCCTCTGAGACAAGTTGGAACATTTATAGTCAAACAATACAACTCAACTTTGGTTCAACCTACAAACATGATTACATTACCTGCCATTAAGCAGTTAACTCAATAAGCCCTCTGTAATACCTCACTAGCCAATCTGGGTTGTGTGGGAGTTAATCTCATCACAAGGTGAGCTGATATTTACATCACAAACTTAAATATTTTCAAATTCCCCTTCCAAACTAATTAACTCACTTATACTATTTGAATTTCCTGTCCACGGCTAGACGGCTAGATAATCCCATCAGGAAACTTGTTCAAATTACCTGTCTCTCGTGATAGAATTAGCAGGGACTGGAAAGGTGATCAGGGGAGGACAGAGAGAACACTGCTCTTTCAGGGAGAACTTAACTCTTCCCATAAAGCCGATCTTGACATTCAATATATATATTTTTCAATTTAGGCTGTTATTCACATAGCAATGCATACATAATATATTGTGCTCTTGAAGGCAGTAGTCATCTCTACTTTTTGTACAGTGGTTATGTTATTTTTCATAACAACATTACAATGTTAATATTTTGCTTTTATATGACACTCATTTTATTGTATTTCTTCCCAGCAGATGGAACCATCAGCATGACTTTGTTGGGAGAATCCCACCCAGCAGCCTGTTCATCAGAAGGGCTAGTGCAAGATGAAATCAGTCTGGCTCAGGGGTATCAAGGAGCAGACTCGGAAAGAAACCCCACCAAAGAATCATTCTTCTGTGAGAAAGGAAATGTATCATCTACTTCTGGGTGCTACAGAACTGAACAATATCCATTTGTTCAAAATGAGCAGCTTGTAGGAGATTATAGTGATGCAGCATCCTCAGGAGAGACATGTGACCCTAAGCATCTGGATCTAAACCACAAAACCCTTATAGGAGAGAAGTTACATGTTTGCCCTGAATGTGGCAAAGGCTTTACTACAAATACAAACCTAAAATACATCAGAGAATTCACACAGGAGAGAGGCCGTTTGTTTGTCAGATATGTAGGAAAGGCTTCTCTACAAAGCAGTGCCTGGTTATACACCAGATAATTCACACAGGAGAGAAGCCATTTGTTTGTCCAACTTGTAACAAAGGATTTTCTAGGAGCTCAGCCCATAATACACACTCCAGAACTCACACAGTAGAGAAGCCATATGCCTGCACTGAATGTGATAAATGCTTTTCACAAAAATCAAATTTGGCTTTGCACCAGCTAGTTCATACAGGAGAGAAGCCACATGTTTGTCGGGTTTGTGGGAAAGACTTTTCTGGCCTATCACATCTGATTGCACACCAAAGAACACATGCTGGAGAAAAGCCACATGTTTGCCAGGTATGTGGTAAGGCATTCTCTGACAAGTCAAATTTGGTGGTACACCACAGAACCCATACAGGAGAGAAGCCATATGTGTGCCCTGAATGTGGGAAAGGCTTCTCTACAAAGCAGTGCCTGGTTATACACCAGAGACTTCACACAGGAGAGAGGCCATGTGTTTGTCCGACTTGTAACAAAGGATTTTCCAGGAGCTCAGCCCTTATTACACACTCCAGAACTCACACAGCAGAGAAGCCATATGTTTGCACTGAATGTGATAAATGCTTTTCACAAAAGTCCAATTTGGTTACACATTACAAAACTTATACAGGAGATAAGCCACATGTTTGCCAGATATGTGGGAAAGGCTTCCCTGGCTTATCACGTCTGATTGCACACCAAAGAACACATGCTGAAGAAGAGCCACATGTTTGCCAGATTTGTGGTAAAGCATTCTCTGACAAGTCACATTTGGTGGTACACCTCACAACCCATACAGGAGAGTAGCCATATGTGTGCCCTGAATGTGGGAAAGGCTTCTCTCGAAAGTCATGTCTGGATAACCATCATATTATATATAATGTTCTCACCACAGCTAATTAGCCCCTCCTGCGGCATCTACCTGTCACAAAGCTCACCCAACCAGTTAAAAATTAAGTCTTCTCAGGCACCCATTACTTTACAGATGCCATATTTAATATACCAATATAAAATCAGATCTTCAGTTCCAGACACTGGCCTTGACATAAAACCGATTACAGGAGATCCTGCTATTTGTGAGGGTTCAGTTCCCAGGGAAAAACTGCAAATAATACAAAGGGTGGTTACATACCGTACATGACGTCCCTTGGAAGGGGCCTATGCTCTTGGTGCTAGGGGGCGGTTGGAAATCACCCCTAGGAGGAAAGGCTGCTTTCGGCCATCTGCGAGGGACCCAGCGTCCTTCTCGGGTGAGGAGGTGAGGCTTAGTGCCCCCGCCTCTCAGCAGAAATATGACACAATTATTTTCCATTAACATCTTTTAAAGTTGAAACAAAGTCTTTCACTGATATCTTGAATGGAATAGTTTGGTTTATGCTAAACATGACAGAGCTTATTACAGTTATTCTTATATTTCACTCTCTCGTTTGTTTTATGGAAATAACTATTTTATGGAAATAAATATTTGAATTCATATTACACTACCATTTGGATACCTATATTATATAATCCGATTTTTATCAAAACAATTATTTTATACCTGCAAAAATTCTATATTATTTTAATACAGCATTTTAGAGTTATATTAATTGTAATTAATTCATTGTGGAAATTGTAATGAAAACTAAAAGCTTATTGTCTCAGAAAAATATAGAAATAGTATATATTATAAGAACATTTATTTATTGTTTTTTTCATTAATTAATTTTAGAAATACTAATGAATACTAAAAGCTTATTGTTTCAGAAAAAAACATACAAATAGTAAATGTTATAAGAACATTTTTTTTTTTTTTTTTTTTATTAATACATTTTAGAAATTCGAAAGAAAACTAAAAGATATTGTTTCAGAAATAAAACACACAAATAGTAAATGTTATAAGAACATTTATTTATTGATTTTTTTAATTAATGAATTTTAGAAATTCAAATAAAAACTAAAAACTTAGGCCCTCATTCTATTATCGGCCGTAGGAGATGCGGGACCGCAAGGACCGGCCACAGGCTATTTGCCTATTCTATTCCCTTCCGGCCAGGGATTCCGGCAGGCTTGCTGCCGGCGCCTTGTTATCCCTTGCGGCCGCACGCACAGGAGGAAAGCCTTTGATCTTAAACGGCCGCAAGAGTTTCGGCCGCAAGAAAATCCCGGTTGCTATTCAATTGCTCCGGGAACCCTCTCTGCAAGGCTAAAACCGAGCCGCAGCTTACTTGCAGCAAAAAGGTTCTGCAGGCACATAATTAAGCACATTATAAAGCCAAAATAAAGCCATGCTGCACTCTGAGGAGACTATAAAGTGAATGTAGGTGTTAGCAAAAATAGCACAACATTCCCCTACACTCAAATCCGTAAATACATTTTATTTGAATTTATATCAAATATCCATGGAAAAAGTCCAGAGGGCTTTGAGCACCTCAGACCCGCCCACGCTGCGGCCGGAAAATAAACAGTTAATGTAATCTCTGATTTGGGGTGATGTGCAAGCTTGAGAGGGGGTTGCTATTAATCCTCATGTCCCCCATTATGATCCCTAGCATTTACAGAGCTTTACAGTGCCGTCTTGAATTTATTTTTGCTTTTAAAAATTTCTGAGCTTACGGCCGGTTGCAAGATATACGGCCAGCCGTAAGGGGATATCCTTGCGGCGCCGTATAATTGAATTGCAAGGTAACGGGAGCCCCGCAAGGAATCGCAGCTTTGCGGACGATTTACGGCCGATAATAGAATGAGGGCCTCATTGTTTAAGAAAAACATACATATAATATATATTATAAGAACATTTATTTATTGTCTCAAAGCATCTATTTTCCAATTGAGTTTTTCACTTATGATATGTAATCACTTTGTTGTTTTTTTTTTTTTTTGTTTTAACTTTGATTCAATCAACTCTTAAAAATCCAGTAAAAATTTTTCCATTTCTTATAAACATAAAATAAAAATCACATTTATACATACAAAACAAATACATGACTTAATAGATTGAATAAACAAAATAAAATAAATCATAAATTACATTAGCTTTAAGGAATGTACATCATGGCATACATCTACCAGCTTATATATTATGAGATGAATAGATTTAGTAATCTAATCTAGTAGCTCCTGAGACATTTGAGAATTACTTAAATATATATATTAAAAAAAAAAAAAAATATATATATATATATATATATATATATATATATAGCACATTTGCATGTCCAGATTCCCAGAGTGCAGTGTAATACCTGCATTTCGTGGAATTCTGGGCATGAAACAAGTTTTTTTTAACTTGCTTTAGACGTTCAAATATTCACACAAATGCACTATTTATTTACAGTACTACTGTATGGTGGAGGCTTCTATCGCTCTTTTGCCCACCATAAATGAAACGATTGTTGTGGTAAAACTACGCCCCAGAAAATCTACCACACAAGCTAGGAACCAGCCCCATGCTGATGAGAGGCAGTAACCTTGAAACAGCTGTTCCTGGGCTTTGCTTAAAGTTGTGTAATACAGCAGGCATATGCTTAAAAGGAGCCATGTTTGAAATGGCATTGGATTAAAGAGCGAAGGCTCTGTGGACACATTTGCATGTCCTTCCCAAGTTCCCAGAATGCAGTGTAATAACTGTATTTCTTGGTATTATGAGCAGGAAATAAGTGTTTTCACTTATTTTAGACATTCAAATGTAAAGTCAAATGTACTATTTATTTGCTATATATATATATATATATATATATATATATATATACTGTATATGTATATACATATATATATATATATATATATATATATATCATATATATATATATATATATATATATGTATATATATATATAAATAAATATATACGTAGTGGGTTCAATGTGTAGAACAGCAGGATGGCTATCTACAAGGATATGGTGGAAGAGATAAGGCCAGAGGATGGGCCCTGCAGAGTGGAGGATAGACTGAAGGCAGGTGATAATGTTGTGGAGGTCACTCCAGCCCCAGTCCCTGGCCCCTGGTTATCTACAGCTGAGGAGGATGAGGTGTTCATGAGGTTTCAAAGGTGGAGGGCTATAATGCCTCAGGATCTAACTACGCATGAGTTGATGGACCTCCAAACACAGATTATTCAAGAGGTCCAGTCAGAGTGTAGAGCGGTACCAAACTGCTCTTCCCCAGTTCCTGTTAATTTAGAACTTCTTTGCCCAGTGGAGGCAGAAATCTCCTGCAGGCTTTGAGGAGACAGAGAGGAGGATAAGGAGGGAGATGGCTGTCAGGGTGTGGCCCTTTTAAAGCAATGGATGGAATTCCTGGGACTGTGGCAGGGACATGAGCTGTCGGGCTGGCTGGAGGAACTAGTATGGACAGAGATTGCTCTGAAGGACAAGTGGGTAAAGTCTCTCGGTGTCCTCAGAGGGGATCTGTATTTTCATTTGGAGCTGATGGAAGGGCTCTGGGAAATAGTGTATGGAGATCCTGAGTGTGGCCTGGGGACTGTAAAGAGGCAGACCAATTTATTTTCTAAAGGGAGGGGTTGTGGCCACCAAGTTGGAAGGAACTCTCGCAGTCGGGCAGGGATGAAGACGACCTACCAGGGTTTTAGGGGGCATTGGGAGGCCATTTCTATAGCTGGGCCAGAGGAGGACTGTGTTATACCTTGGGGGTCCCTACAACTGGAACATGGGATTCAAGCTATGGTGTCCAGTCAAGCAAAGAGAGAGCCTGGAGAGGATCCATAATGCTCCCAGGTTTGAGAAATAATCCATAATGAACTGTGTCTCTGTGATGAAGCTAATCCCAGGGCTGCTCACCACCACGCAATTGGTAGTGCTGGGGGATGTCACAAAACCCCTCTGTAAATCCAGAATCACAGCACGACCAGGGGAAGGCTCAGGCCTGGAAAGGTGGAAATGATGGCTCACATGTTGCCCCCTGGCACTGCCTTGGTCCCCCATTTTCCACACATGACAGTATGGGTTTTTCAGGTTGACCTTTATTTATAAAACTATAGCAAAACCACAAAATACCAAAACGGTCGGAAGCAGCAATGTTAAGGTTAATTCAAATCCAGGCCAGGTGGTTTCACTGCTCCAGTTTATTATATACGATTATTCCAAGTACCTGCTAGCTTGGACTTTCAGTTGCAATGTGGTCCCCAAAGAAAATGTGTTGGTCCCTATCCCACCAAGTTGGAGTTTGGGAAAGCCCACTAGGCAACCCCATAGCCAAGCCCCAATAGGGGGCCATCTCAGATTTGGGGGAAGGGGGTACTGTTATGGCCATTTTGCCAATGGGACCTTCTACTAATCTGGAGTCCGCAGGCCAGGAGGTCTCACTGACCTGAAGGGAAATGGCTGTGTTGGGAAAGGATATTTCCAAGTTTTGGCTGGACTTGCTAACCTGAAGGAGTCAATGTGTGTGGGGTACAACTGATGAATCTGTATTAGATTACTTATTTCTTGCTCCAGAATCATGGATTACTCTTGTTTGTAGTCAATGCTGACCCACTGCAGAAGAACTGGAATAGCTAAATGGCTATAACTCTGATCTGGAAAAGCCACATTATATGGATGCATGGGAGAACAAAACTGTATTTTTACTGTAGGTTCTCTTGCAGAACAATAATGAATGAAATGTCCATGTTTACCATAGTATATACAAAGACTGTTCTTCCTTCTATTCTGCTGGAGATAAAGGACCTTTGGAGACAAGAATTTGCATTGGTTCTTTTTCTTAAAGGTGAGGTTCAGTTTCAGGTATCATGTGAAACAAAGTATGCATTTGTGATGAGGACAATGACCTCTCTTCTCTCCTTTCTCTGAGTCGTCTGGAATATGCAGGACCTGGTGGTAGGAACAGCAACCGACCACAACCATACCCAGGAAGCTGTAAGGGGGGAGTGAGGGTGTCCAGGTGGGCCATCACAAGGCACCCACCAAAGTCAATGGTGAAAATGGAGTGGATATAGCTATTTCAGGGAGAGGTTTAGGCTTCTTCTTTAATAATCATTTTCCTCCCTGACCCCCATAAACAACAGCCCTTCAGCCCCAACCAGGGCTTACACAATAAAATAATGTTAATTCTCACAAGAAGTATTCTGCCTTGGCCAGCGACCAATCAGGGAGCCGCCTCCTAAAATACCACCAACTGACTAAGGAATCTTCAAGGAAATTCAAACTGGATTCAGAACCCCCTGCTAAGTCCGATCAAGACAGGTTAATACAGATACTTTCTTTCCTCCATGCTTCTATCCCTATTGTTTAATGTGTTTCCGAATGCTGGTCAGTTTGGACTGCCGGAACCCTGTGTAAGTCCCGGTCACTCATACCAATCGGCATGACATAGGGCATGACTTAGGCCGCCTTCTAAGGCAGGCAATTCAAACCCTACAATGCCCACTAACTCCTGATTGACTCAGCATCATGCATATGTAGGTGCTTCTCCTATTGGATATTCTTCAGCCAGGCGAGGAATTTGAAGTTGAACCGGTTATGTAAATGTTTGACTGAAACCATTGTTCTCTACCCTTTATATGCCTTGTGAAATTCCCAAATAAAGAGCGCTATTAAAATAGCCAAATCGCAGTTCCAAAAGCCCACAAAGGAGCCCACAAAAGTTACGGCTATTAAGTTGGCCTCTTTTAGCTACCCTCAAATGATATGCGGATTACAGGGGGAAAACCTTATGGGCTTTCAAAATCTGAACTCCAACCCAGCTGAACCTTTGATCTTTCAATCAGTAAATGTTACAATCACAAATCGCTATTAAATTGCTAGAAAGTCCTCAAGCCTGCAACTGTAGCCAAAAATCCTACGGGTACTAGAGTGGACCTACAAATATAAACAATCTACTGTATTTTAAATTACAGGAAAAGCACAACATTCTCAAGCTCGCAAATCTGCAATAAAAAATAATTATTTTGAAGTTTAATTTCCGTGTTATATCGATCCCGGGAATCAATATGTTAATACATATATTAGAACAGGCATGCACTAGAATATTATATTTATTGATTTTTTTATATTGCATTATTTCTGGAATGCGGGTCCAATCGCAACTCAGACTTCGAAACCGTAAGTGATTGAGATTAGGGTCCATGTTTTAGTGACATAATGATGACTGTCTATTTTACTATTTTCTCTGTCTAAATCCGTAACAACGGGTTTAAATAATTTGCTATGTGCTGCAACATGGTTTACGGATTTAGATTCTGGCCATTTTCTTGCAGGCTTTTCTAATTTAACTAGCGACTTGCCCGTCAAAAATGACTGCATAATTAAGTTTTCAATTGTGTGTCTCCCCCCCCTCCCCTGTGTCTCCTCCTTCTCACTCCCCTGTGTCTCTTCCCCCATCCTCCCTCCCATCTCTTTCCCCCTCCCTCTCATCTCTTTCCCCCCTCTGCCTTCCCTGTGTCTTTCCCCCCTCTCCCTCCCCTGTTCTTCTTTCTCCCCTCCACTGTGTCTCTTTACCCCTTCTCCTTTCCCCTCCTCCCTCCCCTGTGTCTTCCCCCCTCTCCCTCCCCTGTTTCTCCTTCCCCCTCCTCTGTGTCTCTTTTCTCCCTCTCCCGTGCCTCCTTTCCCCCTCTCCTTTTCCCCCCTCTCCCTCCTCTGTGTCTCTTTCCCCCTCTGCCTCCCCGTTTCTCTTTCCCACTCTCCCTCCCCTTTGTCTCTTCCCCCCTCTCCCTCCCCTGTGTCTCTTCCCCCTCTCCTTTCCTCTGTGTCTCTCCCCCTCTCTTTCCCCTATGACTCTTCTCCATCCCCTGTGTCTCTTCCCCCCTGTCTCCCTCCCCTGTATCTCCTTCCCCCTCCCCTGTGCCTCTTTTCCCCTTCTCCCTCCTGTGTCTCCTTTCCCCCTCTCCCTCTCCTTTTCCCCCTTCTCCCTGCCCTGAGTCTCTTCCTGCCCTCTCCCTCCCCTGCCCCCATCTCTCTGTCCTTCTGTCTCTCCCCCTCTCCCTCCCCTGTGTTTCTTCCCACCCTCTCCCCTGTGTATCTTCACCCTCTCCCTCCCCTGTGTCACTTCCGCCCTCTCCCTCCCCTGTGTCTCTTCTCTCTCTCTCTCTCCTGTTTTCCCCCCTCTCACCTGTGTGTCTCTCCTCCCCTCTCCCTCCCCTGTTTCTGTTCTCCCCTCTCCTTCCTATGTGTCTCTCCCTCCTCTCCTTCCATTGTGTCTCTTCCCCCTCCCCTATGTCTCTCCCCCTCCCTCCCCTGTGTCTCTTTTCACCCCTCTCCCTCCCCTGTGTCTGTTTCCCCCCTTTCCCTCCCATGTGTCTCTCCCCCCCCCCCTCTCCCTTATGTAATGTATAAATTTGCTGAGCCTACATAATCTATTGAATCATCCATTGTGAGAAGAATAACCCTTACCATTGGGGTTATTATTGCTGGACCTGCCTGGAACTATATCCTTAACATTGGGGTTACTATTGCTAAGCCTGCTTCCTGAATTTACCTGGGTACTTTTGGTGGTCCTATGCTGTCCTGGGTTCATTCCTGCTAACAGGGATAGCAAAGTACCCCACAATCTGCTGGATAGGTTTGAACTAGGTTCTTATCAAGCCCATTGAAGCAGTAGGTTGTGACAGTTTTAATACTATGTTGTCATTTAGTTGTTCAATCATGTCTGACTCTCCATGACCCTATGGACTGCAATACATCAGGGACATCTGCCAGCCATTGCCCCTCTCAACTTCCTCAAGCTCATGTTCATTGCTTCAATTACCTCATCTATCCATCTCCCCCTCTGCCATGCCTTTCTTCATTTGTCTTTACACCATCATAGCCTTCTCTAGTGAATCCTGTCTTCTCATGATATGGACAAATATTTGAGCTTCATCCTCATGATCAAACCTTCCAGTGAACAGTTTGGCTTGATTTCCTGTAGTACTTGTTTATTGGATCATCTTGCAGTCCAAGGGACTCTAAGCAGTTTTCGACCGAAACACCGCAATTCAAAGGCTTAAATTTTACGGCGCTCAGACTTCTTTAAGGTCCAGCTCTCACTACTGGGAATACCATTGTTCTAACTGTGCAGACATGTTTACTAGCTTGTCCAATCTTGCCCATAAATTTCCTCCCCAGAAGCAAACATGTTTTAACTTCGTGGCTACAGTCACCATCTAAAGAGGTCTTAGAGCCCAAGAAAATAAAATCTGTCACTGCTTCCACTTCTTCCCCATTTATTTGCCAGGAACTGAGATTGCCATTTGCCATGATCTTCAATTCTTAAACGTTGAGCAGCAGGCCAGCTTTTCTCTTCTTTTATCCTCATCAATAAGTACTTTAGTTCCTCCTCACTTTCAGCCATCAGAGTAGTACCATCTGTGTATATGAGGTTGTTGATATTCCTTCCAGCAATATTGATTCCGGCTTTGGATTCATCCAGTCCAGCCTTACGCATGATGTAATCTGCATATAAGTTGAATAAATAAGGTGACAATATACAAGCTTGTTGCATACCTTGCCTAATCTTCACCCAGTCTGTTGTCCCATGTTCGGTTCTGACCGTGGCTTCTTGGTCCACATACAGATTCCTCAAGCAATAAAGTCTTATTATTGAGATGTCTATTCCCATGTATAGTAATGAACCTACTTTCATTTTTGAATAGTAATAGCACATTAATAAAAACATTGCTACAAATCCTTGTTTATAATGTATTATTGCCTTCTTGCTTTTGAAGTAAAAAAAAAAAATCTTTCTTTCTTAATTTGTAATAGATCACCCATTCCTTTTGGGGTTCATTTCCCTTAAATCTTTATCCTATTTTTCCCGTATCCTAATTCTAATCCTCTACTGCCATCTAGTGGTTATTAGAATCTCAATGGATTTATTTTGATTTTCAGTGAATTGTGTCTATGTATAAAATGCCCTCTGCTGGTTATAATATATTAGTCCTTAACAGCCTTATTAAATTCCAGCCTTGTAGATACAAGGTTTGTACTTAAACCCTACGTGCTTCAAATTCTGAAAAGTTACGATGCTATTAAATTAGCCCTGCTGTGAGCAACGTGTGA
This sequence comes from Discoglossus pictus, assembly GCA_027410445.1. NCBI lineage: Eukaryota > Metazoa > Chordata > Amphibia > Anura > Alytidae > Discoglossus > Discoglossus pictus. The sequence continues at coordinate 111,665,578 of CM050170.1, read as the reverse complement.
GCTACGCAGCACGGCCATCCGTGTCAACATTGAGAAACTGTTCATGAGGAGTGACAGCCTGCAAGATGATCTCGTAGGCACCCCCACCTCATCAATTGCAGCGGGGGTCCTGAACGGGACCTCCGCGGCAGTCCTACATACAAGCCCTGCCATGGGGCGTAATTCAATTACCCCCCGACACCTAAAATTAACACCCCTCTATGCTGGGGGTCCTTGTCGGGCCCCCCCAAATGTACCCACATTAACCCCTAGTCCATAGGGACCCCCACAGCCCCCCCTCCAACATTAACCCATTGCAGCGGGGGTCCCCAATCAGCACAGATCGTGACACTGCTGCATTTAAAATTTAAAATTTCCTGCCTAGCAATTCTTTAAAGGACTATAAAGGTCCTGAAAGGTCCCAAGCTAAAAAAATATTAACCCCTGCCGCAGGGGGTACTATAAGTACCCCCCCAGGCAACTACAATTAACCCCATCACTCATGGGGCTCTAAACAGAGCCCCATGAGATTTTAATTAACCCTATAACTCACTGTGGGGTCAAGACAGACCCCCAGAAGCCATTTATTAACCCTGTCACTCATGGGGGTCAATACAGACCCCCATAAGCCCTTAATTAACGCTATAACTCATGGGGCTCTATACAGAGCCCCATGAGCACTTAATTAACCCTATAAATCAAGTGGCTCCATACAGAACCCCCTGAGACTATAATTACCCACCTCAGTCCAATAGGGGTCTATATAGACCCCTATAGGACACTATTAACCCCCCAGGTTAACCCTACAAGTGCCATGAAGGTTCCCCAGGACCCTCATGACAAAGTCTAGGCACTACACTATTAACCCTAACTATACCCCATTAACCCATACTAAACCCTATCTAACCCTAACTGGGCCTATCTAAACATTACTGGGCCAATCTAACCCTAATTGAGCCTATTTAAACCTAACTGGGCCTATTTAATCCCATCACTTATGAGGGTCTATACAGACCCCCATAAGCCTCCATCTAACCACATCCTTTATGGGGGTCTATACAGACCTCTGTAAGCCTCCAGTTAACCCAATCAGTCCCATAAGACAATTAGAAGCCTGTTATTAACCACATAAGTGCCATGAGGGTAGTGGCGAGGAGTTTGTGATGTTTTTTTGTAGTGAGGGGGGGTTTGTAATGTCCTTTTTTTTGCGTATCTTAGTTTTTTTTTATTTTTGGTAACATAGGTGTTTTTATTTTGTGTAATTAGTAGGGTGGGGGGTTTAATAGAGGGTTAGGTAGGTACTGTAAGGTAGGTAGGGGTTAATAGGTTAGGGTAGAGGAAGGTTAGTTTGGATTTAGTGGTTTATTGGGGGGAATATTGTAGTGTAGTGTCATTAAGGTCATGGAGGACCCTGATGGCACTTATGAAGATAATAATAGCCTTCTAATTGTCCTTATGGGACTGATTGGATTAACTAGAGGCTTACTGGGGTCTGTATAGACCCCCATAAGGGATGGGGTTAGATGGAGACTTATGTGGGGCTAGATTGGGTTAAATAGGCCCAGTTAGGGTTATTAGGTCCAGATAGGTTTAAATAGGCCCAATTAGGGTTAGATTGTCCCAGTAAGGGTTAGATAGACCTAGTTAGGGTTAGATAGGACCAGTTAGATAGGGTTTAGTATGGCTTAATGGGGTATAGTTAGGGTTAATAGTGTAGTGTAGTGCTTAGACTTTGTCATGAGGGTCCTGGAGGAATCTCATGGCACTTGTAGGGTTAACCTAGGGGTTAATAGTGTAGTACAGCCGTCTATATAGACCCTATTGGACTGAGGGGGGTAATTATAGTCTCATGGGGCTCTGTAAGTCATAGAGTTACTTAAGGGCTTCTGGGGGTCTGTATTGACCCATATGAGTGACAGGGTTAATTTAATGCTCATGGGGCTCTGTATAGAGCCCCATTAGTTATAGGGTTAATTTAATGCTCATGGGGCTCTGTATAGAAACCCATGATTTATAGGGTTAATTAAGTGCTCATGGGTCTCTGTTTAGAGCCCCATGAGTGATGGGTTTAATTTTAGGTGTCTGGGGGGGTACTTAATGTACCCCCTGCGGCAGGGGTTAATATTTTTTAGCACTGGTCCTTTCAGGACCTTTACGGTACTTTAAGGACCTGCGAGGGGAAAATGTGAATTTTTAAATGCAGCGGGGTCACGATCAGTGCCGATTGTGGACCCCTGGCTGCATGGGGTTAATGTGGGGGGGCTGCGGGGTCCCTATGGACCCCTGCAGCAAGGGGTCAATATTGGGGAGACTTTGGGGGTCCCAATGGGGACCTCCACCATTGAGGGGGTTAATGTTAGGTGCCAAGGGGGTACTTGCAGTACCCTCGTGGCCGGGATTGGTTAATAGTGTGCAGCGGGCCCTTTAAGATTTGTAAATGCAGCAGGGGCCCGATCTATGCCGATCGGAGGTTCCCGCTGCAAGAGGTTAATGTGGGGCGGCTGCAGGTGTCTCTATAGGGACCCCTGCAGCATAGGGATGTGTTTAGGGAGCAGGGGGGAGCATCAGACGGCTGTGTCGGGCTGCTCCGAGGCAGCATGTATAGGCTTTAGGAGCCCTTGCAAGCACTTTTTTTGTGCCTGTAGGGATTCTTCCAAGGTGTGAGGTTCACCTCATAGATTTATGGCTGCGAGTTACTACGTAGCTCTCTCGGAGCCTATTCTCAGGCGTTTTTGGGTCTCATCTGCGAGGGACATATTGAGGAATCGGTCCTCGCAAACAGCAAAAACTGCCTTTTGCAAGGACCAAGGGAACTACGAGGGCAAATTTAATGAGGCCCTAAATCTTTATCTTATTTTTCCCTTAGCCTAATTCTTATCCTCTACTGCCATCTAGTGGTTATTAGAATTTCAATGGATTTATTTTGATTTTCAGTGAATTGTGTTTATGTATAAGTGCCCTCTGCTGGTTATAATATATTATTAAATGTACCAAATCTTTATTTACATTTTGTATCGTGTTCACTTTTAGGTTTGGATAATTGGTGTGATATACAAGATCTTTTGATATCGAATTCAGGATGCCAAGGTGTTTACTATAACGGGGTGCCCATTTAACTTAGAAATTCATTTCGGATCTCTCCTGTTTGTTGGCTGTGCGTAGCGGTGGCCATCAACCACTAGATGGCGCGGCCGAGATGTCAGTGAATTTTTCTCAGTGTAACGCTGATAATCTGTCGGTAGCTGAACCCTAAACCCTCACCCTAACACCTAAATCTAATCCTCCTCACCCTAATACCTAACTCTAACACCCTAATACCTAATACCCCACACCCTGACATGTCTACATATTTTCCAGTTTAAGTATGTATCACTATGAAGAGCTTCCTTCCAGGCTCCTAGAAGCTGCTTGTTGGGCTCCTGTGTTTGATATTTCTGTCCACCCTATATGTATAATAATTTCTAAGTCTTATACATATACTACTTTAACAAGCAAATAAATAAAGATATTTATATCATATATGAACAATTAATATTAACGCTTGAAATGGGGAAAATGGTGTATGTTGGGTAAGAGGACCTTGGCTATTGCATTTGTACTGGGCCCCAAGATCTCAGAAGGTAGCCCTGCATGTGCCTCTTTGTAATTCAGATGAAGGAAGAACATAATACATGGTATGTGATAGAGTATGATGGCAATATGCTTTGCCAGAAGTTGGCCAATATGCTTTGCAAACTTGGTCATATATACCCAATCCCGACAGCCTTCCCGGTGTCTAGGGAGAGAAGAATAAGTGGAGTCTGGTTGGAACTGCTATGACTAAAAGACTAAATTATGGGTATTGTTGAGCGCCTCTCTCCCTGTAACAAGTTCCATCTAATCAGGGTGGATTAGGGATAAGAAATGTGTGCCAATCTGTTAGCTATCGCTTTTGAATATAATTTGAGGTCACAATTAATGAGTGAGATCAGTCCATAATTTTGGCATGGGTGTAATCTTTACTTTCTTTAGGAATTACTATAATTTTGGTGCCTAGCATGTCTTATGGGTGTACAACAGACTTATGATAGATCCAGACTCCCATCTGGTCTACATCTCCTTCTGCATTAAAAATAAAGTATTCCTCTATAGTATTATGTTTTTTAGTGGGTAGATCATTTAATAAGGCTGAGTTTATATACCAGTTAGGTGCGCAACCTATTGGCATCAAACCGTTTATAGTAGCAGAAGTCATGTAATGGACTGATCATGAAGTAAGGTATATCTGAGCGTCAACTAATTTTGATGTACCACTTTGATTTCAAATAATAAAGTCCAATCGGAAGTGAATATCTAATTAGGTTGAGAAAAAGTGTAAACCTGATGAGTGTGGTCCATAGATCTCCAAGAGTTTAGCTAGTACTAATAGCCTGCCCATCATAAATGATGGTATCATGTTATATGTTCAAATGTCTGTTCTGTCTCTCTCTGTGGGATGTCTCTCTTTGTGTGCCCTCTGTCTCTTTCTGTGCACTCTCTCGGTGTGTCCTCTCTTCCTCCATTTCTGCCTTGCTCCATCTCTCTCTCTCCCCCTGCCTCTCTCACTCTCACCCACCCTCTCTGCCTCCATCCCTCTCTGCCCTTTCTCTCTCTCTTTCTCTCTAAACCCTCTCTACCCCTCTCTAACTTTCTGCCTTGCTCCAACTTTTTCTCTCCCCATCCCTCTCTCCTTCCATCTCTCTACCTCCCTTTCTCTCTCTCTCCCTCTCTCTCTCTCTCTGCCTCCCTCTTTCTCTCTTCCCCTCCCTATCTCACTCTCCCCTCCCTTTCTCTCCCTCCCTTCCTCTCTCCCTGTCTCTTTTATCTTGTGCTTGGTCCTACCTACAGCATCTCGTTGTGCCTTTTCATGGTTAAATTTGTAGTAGTTGAATTAAATGTTGGTTGTCCAGTAGACCGCAATTTGTCTGACCTCTATGCTCGTCTTGGGTGATCGTACATGGTATAGCTCACAGCTTCATTGGTGTACACAAGATCTTTCAGCCCGACAAGCTAGCAGTTAAGAAGGGGTTCCTCCTCTTTGTCCGCTCATTGATGCCTGGTGTATTGTTTGACAATATCTTGAAACTTGTGACCCACTTTGCGCTGTAGTATTTCCTTGAGGTTAGGAAATCTCTAGAATGGTGTTAATTTGTGGTTGAACTTGTAGATTAATGAAGGAAAAGTGGGGAAACAATTGAACAATTCAGATGGAGAAAGGTCACATGACTAAGAGAAGAATACTTTTGGTTGGTTAACGTAGGGGAAGAAGAAAACAAGAGGGAATAAAAAAGGAAAGTCAAAAACATAAAAGTAGTTACTGTAAATATAGGAGCTAGTCTTTAGGATCTTCCAGTCTTGGTTCTGTGTTATAACCGATACTATAGTTTATTTTACTTTTTTGAGTCTATGGCACAAAACCAGACCTCAAATATGGTTTTGATACAACTCCTTGTTCAAAGGACTAGGGGCACTGGTAGGTTTTTATGGTCATTGGGTTGCTCTTCTCTGGAATGTCTAGGCCTCTTAGATCTCCTCATCCTTGATCAGGGATGAGAACATTGGCGGTTTTGTCTCAGTGGATCATAGACTTTATAAGAGTCTTTTGGAATTGGGAGAATTCAATGGCTCAGAAGGACAATAACTGTGTAAGGTATATTGGGTGGAATCTACCCTCTTCATGACATTCAAATCCACATGAGCATCTATATCCATGTGCAGTTATCGTTTCCAGGAATGGCTTTTATTGTAAACTTTTATAGAGTGCAGCTCGGGAAGGTCTGCATAGATACCAGGTAGTGGAAGCATACAATAATGTCCTCTGGTGTTTCATCTTGGGGCTGGTTGTGCTCTCTGAGCTGTGTGAACCTGACCCAGGTTACATTTTTCCACTCTGATGTCAGGTAGCAGGTGTTCCCATAGACCATCTAATGGCTAAGGACTCCAAGCATAGTAAAAAAAAATGAAGGGGTGACAGGGGACAACCCTGCCGTGTGCCTCTGGTAATTCAGAGGGAGTAAGAACAAAACAAAATACCTTGGTTGTGATGTAAGCTTGTGGGATAGAGTATAATCACATATAATAGTTGTCAAACTACGACACGTCGTCACAAAGCGAGGGAAGCAGTTCGGGTTTGCGGAAGGTGGAGGCTCCAACGTCGGCTGCAATGATCCGAAGGTTCATTGCAGGCTGCAAATGCGGCCCCTCGCAAAGCGAGGGGCCACATTTGCAGAGGTGGAAGCTCTACGGCGCCTCACAAGCGGTTACAAACAGCCACATTTGCGGAGGTGGAGGCTCTACGGTGCCTCGCAATCGGTTACAAACAGCCACAGAATTGGAAGGTCGAGGGGCCGCATTTGCCGAGGTGGAGGCTCTACGGCACCTCGCAATCGGTTACAAACAGCAATGACAAAAAAATACAAGCCAAGGGACTTACCGGCCGATATGCGCACAGCGAAAACATAAAAAAAAATACTAAATACACCCAAAAATAAAATAAAAAGCTTACTCACAGCAAGGGGGGACACCCAGGACATCTGGAAGTGAGGTTACACCTCAATTTAAGTCCAATTTAACGAGTTTGGACACTCGGAAATCCCCTAAGCGAGAGAAAAAATGGCCGCCGAAAAAAAAAAAAAAACGAGACTACACGACCCCAAAATCTGCAAAACACCATCAAGCTCATACGACTTTTACAAAAAGCTGTACAAGGTACGAGATACACTATTAGCATGGACGCTAAATCATCCACACCCGCGTACCACATACACAATTGCTGTCATTTTACAACAGTAACTTACAAAATGGGGAATTACACAGCTAAACAAACGGTTTCCCCTCACGCACACAGCCTATTTACACTACACACTGCACACATTGCTGACACTTACACCCCAGCTCAACAACAGTGCAAACCTACATTGTATGCTGCAGGAACATCAAAACAGATTGTTAGTTCTTCAGCACAATGCTTGCTGCATATATTAATTACAAATAGGTAAAGTATGTTAATTTCTGATTTCATTAATGAATTATCATGAAAACCTACATATACACAAAAAAACCACACTATCGCAATAAACGTCAAAGCCCTTCACTGCTCGCCTCACAAGGAGCGCCAACGGTGCTCATAGGACACAAACTAAACCAGGGGACAGCCTTGCAATAAGCTCAAAAAGGAGATCAGCGTGGACCTTACAATGAGAGCAAAAGCGCCACTGATAACAAAAAATACACCAACCAAGAGGCTCGCAATAAGTGCCGAAGGCACTCATTGCGAGCCACGCGATGAGCGCCAAAGGCGCTCAGCGCAAGGCTTGTAATGAGCGCCAAAGGATCTCGGACCACCAAAACACGTACTGTCTGTTGCAAACAGCATTACCTGCCTTACAATTTTATTGCCCCGTCATTTTTGACGGGCAATTCGCTAGTGCTAAATATAAGGTTCATTCCATAGTAGCTTAAAAGCTTGTCTCAAAGACACACTCCCCATAACCTGTTTGGTCCTCTCTGTATTGATGACAGTATATATAGTTGATTACCGCTGAGTACTTTATTTGTGTGGGTGTAAGGGGGGGGGCGGCTATAGTTCAATTCAATTAATGGAGTAAAGTAATTTTTTGTAAAATTTGAGTTGCTCTAAAGATCAGGCTAATTCATGATTATTGTTTGGCAACACAATTAATGTTCATACTGATGTAGATGTAGTGAGATCCACACTCCCTATCTGGTATTTGTGTCTTGGTACAATATGGCTCTCATTTGGCTATTTTCATACTGCATCATTTGTTGTGTAGTCTTTCAGTCGTGAGGTACATGTCTCCGGTTGTGTTTATCCATTAGGTTGGCAAAGATACTGGAGTGGGTTGCCAGTTTCTTCTCCAATGGACCGCAATTTTTGTGACTTCTTTGCAATGATTTGCCCATCTTGGTTGTCCTACATGGTATAGCTCACAGCTTCACTGAGATACACAAGTTCCATCACCACTGTAGTGATCCAGAAAGGATATTGGATCTTAAGAAGCTACAATTTTCCTGAGTGGCCACTAGAAGGCACTAGATGGATATGAATCATGTTTTAGAGGTTTTTTATAGGGAATTTGGGTGGGTTCCTGGGAAAGACCATTATAGGATAGCCCATGAGAAAATAATTATTAAAATATAACCTTTATTTGAGTATTAGTTAAAAAATATAAAATCTTAAAATATAAAATTATATACAAATACGTTGATTAATACCAATATTTAAAATTTTCTGATGACCGATATTGGTGCCCTGTTATTTGATAGTAACTTCCCTGGATTTATTGGTATTTGAGTGTCAGAAGTGTATTTTTAACTAGCGAAGGCCCCCCCCCCGCCCCCCCCCACACCCCACCCCGCCCCTCCGCCCACTACTTTACTGTCCTTGCGAGGAGCGGCATCGGCGCTCATCACGGGCCTCGCAATGAGCGCCTTTGGTGCTCATTGAGAGCCTCCCCCCCCCACCCCCTTCTACTTTTCTGGCCTGGGGGTCACACAATTTTTAACATTGCGTGACGACAATTTGCAATTACAACAACTATTATATGTGATTTATTAGTCTCTCATCATATTTATTGCTGTTTCTACCTCAATTGATGAAAAAATAAATACTTTGTAACTAGATTTGTTTCTAGATGTATTTCTTGTGTTTATAAATTGAAGTATCACAATGAGCAAATTTGCATCTATTTGGGCTATTTTCAAGAATTCATAAATATGAAAAACTAAGTTTGTTGTGACACTATTTTGTTACAATAAACTTTTAGTTGGAATAGTTGTGCAACTACTATTGTTAATAACAAGTCTGCTAGTTGCCCTTATAGTGGTATCTATTAATATAATGGTCACTTTATCATTGATTTAACTGTTGATTTAGCTATTAGATTATGCTAAACAGAATTAAACATCATATGACATGCAACTCCACATCAGTAGTTTATCTGTATTTGTGGTCTCAAGTACATAGGAAAAACAACTAGAAAACTGAAAAGAAGAGCACTGGAACACATTAATTCTATTATCAAAGTGCAATACACTTCAGTGGCACGACAGGTAAAAATCACCAATGCTAGAGATCCAAGATATCGGATGTTTATAGGCATAGATAGGGTACCTCAGAGTATCAGACAAGGGGTTTGGAAAAGGAAATTACTTTGCCTGGAGGCAAAATGGATTTTCACATTACAAACGAAATCCCCAAAAGGATTCAACGAAGGTTTCCCCTTTCATTGTTTCATAAATTGATAATTCAATAAAATATAATAAAATACAACAGTTCATGTGAATACAGTAGATATAAATAACTCACTGTAGTGAATTAGGACAGTCAAGTGCTAAAAGTTACATTTTGTAGTAAGGTGACCATAGAAGGGTGAAGAAGTAAGAGTGACACTCTTTACCAATTTGTTCATTTAAAATAGTCGATACAGCATCAATGTGACTTTGACTTTATACAATATATAATACAGCAACAGTCATAATAACTTATTTTATTTTATTTATTTTGAACATTATAAATAAATAATTTGTTTTACAATAGGGTTGGGTAACAACAAGATAAGGCCCAACACATATTCCAACTATTTATTGTTTTATGTTATTTAGATATAGAGACATTATGATATAATTTATAATAATATTTTATCAATTATAATATCACACCAATACTTCATATTTTTTCATTCTAACCTAATTAAATTCATTTTTGTTATATAAAATATTTATCACACAGCCACATTTTTACAATCACCAACCATTAGCAATTTAAATATTATTTATTCACTCTCTATGAGCAATTTAGTGTATACTATTCACTTACCTGATTGATCATACTGCAATAATCACTTTTTATAATTATTATATTATATTTATGTACAGTGCTAAAATGTCAATATACATTATGGCAACTTTAGAGTATTAAAATAAAGGTTTACAGTTTAGTTTTAATACCACCACAGATTTTTTTCTATATATAGTCATCTTTTTATTATTACCTAATATTATGTATTTGTCTCATAACTCACAATATATAATGCACACATTTTTACACAATACTATATATTCTTTTATGAGTAATTTTAGTATAATTTTTACATTTATCATTGATCATATTATAATAAATTATTTTTCCGGATTTATTACTGTATTAAGTTTATATATGTTGTATAAATGTCAATACACTTTATGAAATTAGAGACTATTTAGCTGTGTAATAACAGCCTAACCATATACTATTTTATCTTAGAGGTTACACCATAAATAGGTAACACCAACAGCCTTATTAAATTGCAATTTAGCAAATGTAAAAGGGCTCTATATAAGCATACAGCATATTTTTTTTACAGAAGTTTTTAGTTAGTGAACTTCTATCCAAAAGCAAGGTCTTTACTAACTAAAAACTTCTGTAAATAAATATGCTTTGTGCTCAAATAGAGCCCTTTTAAATTTGCCGAATCGCAATTTAATAAGGCTTCAAGTGTTTTGACTATTATTTTAAAAAAACTTCATTCTTTTACATATGGGTTATTTTACAACTATAATATTAAATTAATCATTAATTTTGTTGTTCCTTTGTATTATTAATCTGGTAGTTTCAGTGTTAAATTAAATTATGTATTCATCATGCCATTCAATTATTTTATCTAAGTATTTTTGACTTAAAGGGATATGTAAGTGAGCTGGATTATTAATGCATCTGATAGAGGAGAATTAGTAGTGTATGAAAATATGTGTTATATATAAAAGTTCAGTTTATTTACAAAGATATTTTCACAAAAGTTAAATCCAGTGGTTCACACCCACAGGACGCTTACATAAGCCAGGTACACACAAGAAATACAGCAGTGTACCCACAGGAAATACAGCAAGATAAATATTTTTACATTTCTGGTACAGAGCACAGGAAGTAACTGTTGCAGTTCTTGTACTTGTCTTGTACTTCACTGAGGTGAAGAATGATATAATGTATTAGCCTGGTTCTGAATTTGAATGTTATGCTAATTTAGGTGGAGTTTTCTAGGGGTGTACACGATCAAATGCAAATGCCAAAAAACATAGGACATTTTGCTAACTTCAAGGTAAGCTAATTAATATTTATTCTGGTATATTATCATGCAATTTTTTTTTCATACACTACTAATTTTCCTCTATCAGATGCATTTTTGTTTAATGTATGCTCTAAGGAGAAGCTATAAAAGACAGGCAGTAGGTAGAGACACGCCTACCCCTGATGACTCTGACCAGATAGTGTTGGAAGAAACGCGCGTCGGGAGCATCCTGATGACGCGGTTGCCCCTTACTCTGTGTCTCTGAGCTCTCTTATAGCAGCAGCGCAAAAACGCTGCTCTCACTACTAACAAAGTAAATACAAGAAATACGCAGAATAATAGACAGAGATAGTAAAAATAGCAACCTGACTCCTCAATTCATGCAGCAATCTAATAGTTTATAAATAATAATAATAGTGGTTCATTCTCTTTATTAATACATATTGGATGTTGTCAGCAAAACCAGTTAAATAAAGTTTGCAATTGTCAATAACAAAGAAGAACTCATAGGAAATTGCTCTTCTCTTGTACAATAGTACTATACAGTACGATACTATAGCGGATTATAACACCTCAAGAGATTAAGCATATTTAAAGGGATATAATCCTATTTTCCTTTATAGAATATTACGTTATTATTGGGTTCATTTATCAGTAAGATAGACAAAGTCAGTTTCACTATAGGATCTATATATGTTAAAATAAGCACCTTCTACCCATGCAGCAATATAGTTTTGAGTGATTTCCAAAATAATATAATACACTTTGCAAGCGATCCAGCACTTTTGGTAATCAGTAGCGTGCCTATATGTATAGGCACATGAGGTAACTCAATAATATGGTAACCATTCTATTAATAAATATACCAACATAAGTGCAACTAGCAGACTTGTTACTAACAATAGTAGTTGCACAACTATTCCAACTAAAAGTTTATTGTAACAAAATAGTATCACAACAAACTTGTTTTTCATATTTATGAATTCTTGATGATTAGCCCAAATAGATTTGCACATTGTGATACTTCAATTTATAAACACAAGAAACAAATCTAGAAACAAATGTAGTTACAAATGATTTATTTTTTCATCAATTGAGGTAGAAACAGCTATGAATATGATGAGAGACTAATTAATTAAAAATAGACACTCAAGTACCCAATATAAATAAAGATAATAATAATAATTATTATAATAATAATAATAATAAATACCAATAAATCCAGGGAAGTTACTATCAAATAACAGGGCACCAATACCAATAGAAGCAGTTGAGCCTCTCCAATTAGAAATAGGATCTATCAAATGGAATTGGAGACAAATGGGTTGGTCAAGGCCATGGTCAAGTGTTGCACCTGTTGGTACCAATGTGGGCAAATATGGTATAAATCAATGCCCAGGAGTGTCACTGTTTCAAATATGTAACATTTTGGGATTTTAGAGAGTAGAAAATAATCATTGATCTGGGCTTGCACCTCTGCTCTCTGTAGAATCCAGGAGGTCCAATTCTTAAGGGAACAGAGGAATAGATTACAGGTTTCTAAGATAATAGGGTCAAAGATGTCTACATTTTATTGGATAAGAAGAAGAATCATTGGCAAATGTATATAGTAATAGGGTAAGGGAGGTCTAGATCTTATAGGATAAGAGGAGGAATCACTGGGAGGTCTATAAAGTAATAGGGTCAGTGATTTCCAGATCTTATAGGATAAGAAGAGGAATCACTGAGGGTTCTATAAAATAATAGGATAAGGGAGGTCCAGATCTTATAGGATAAGAGGAAGAATCACTGGGAGGTCTTGAGGTCCATTTCTTATGGGATACAATAAGGAATCACTGGCAGGTTTATATGGTAGTAGGGTCAGGGAGGTCCAGTTCTTAAGGCATAAGATGAGGAATCACTGGCAGGTTTATATTGTAATAGGTCAGAGAGGTCCATTTCTTATGGGATAAGACGATAAATTACTGGCAGGTTTATATGGTAATTAGAGTCACGGAGGTCCAGACCTTATAGGATCAGAGCAATCACTGGCAGGTTTATATGGTAATGGGGTCATCGAGGTTCAGATCTCATAAAATAAGTGGAGGAATCTCTGCCAGGTTTATATGGTAATAGGACAAGGAGGTCCATTTCTTACAGGATAAGAAGAGGATTAACTGGCAGGTTTATAAGATAATAGTGTCAATGAGTTGGTTTCTTATGAGATCCGAGGAATCCCTGCAGTTTAATAAGGTAATTGGTTCATGGAGGTCTAGATCTTTATAAGATAAAAGAGTCTGAAAGGTCCAGCTTTTATGGGATAAGAGGAATCACTGCAATATAATAGGGTCAGGAAGATGCAACTCTTCTGTGATAAGGGGAGGAGTTAATGACATGCTTTTAATATTTTAGATATTTCCTTCCTTCTATGTAAATTCTTCTTTACATCTTTCAAGTTTATTTTAAAGGAAACGTAAATATCTCTCATCTCATGAGAGATATTTATAAATTCCCAATAAAACCTCAGAATTGTTACTGTCTAGTCCTGAGTAACCAGTTGAGCAGCTTCTGGATGCTGTAAGACAAGTAGTAATGGGCCAGGAGGGTGGAGTTTTCAGGGATGGAACGGCTTTGTACTTTGCTGAGACGTGTTTACCAAGTATGTCAAATATATTCATAGGGATCCAGTCTTATTGAGTGTAGGGCAGTATCGCAAACTGGATGGATGTCCAACACATTGGAAGGAATGACCACTGACTGATGGAAATCCTCATTCCTTAGATGTGGACTCACTCACTAACTGAAAGGCAATCTTATTCCTTGGATAACAAGCTCGTTCATTGGAGGGCAGTTCTACTGGAGCACAGACTCACTAATTGGAAGCCAGCCTCACTTGGAGGACAGCTTACTTATTAAGGTGAAACACATTCATTGCATGGTGCTGTCACTCATTGAAAGGCAGTGGCACTCAGTTTGGTAGACTCTTATTCATTGAACGTAGTGCTAATTATTAGAGTAATCTCATTTATTGTAAAGCAGCCTCATTACTTGGAGATTAGTTTTACTTATTGAGAGTAGAGATATACATTGTTACTCATTAGAGGTTATTAGCACTCATTAGATGGTAGGTTCCTTTATTGGACAGCAGTCTTATTCATTGAAGGGTAGTGGTACCCATTAATGCTAGTCTCACTTATTGTGAGTGGCCTCACTCATTGGATGGTAGAGTCAATCATCAGAGGTTAGTCTTCCTCAATGGACAGCAGTCATATTCATTGAAGAACAGTGTAACTCATTCAAGAGCAGTCTTAACGATTGAAGGTCAGTCACACTTACTGGAGAGTATTCTCATTCATTGTAGAGGATGCTCACTTGCTGAAGGGCACTCTTAATCATTAGAAAACTTGCTTCTTGAATGAAATGGAAGGCAGTCTATGGTATTGGAAGACAGTCTCATCCTTAAGGTATGTATGAACTGTTTGGTATACTTATAATTTAACCATCTAATACTTTTTATGATTGTTAGAGTCTAGATATCTACCAAAAATACAAGATTCATGTTTTACTTTGTTTTTGCAAGATATAATCACAGAGAGGAGGTGGTAGAGCTAGCAACATGCCCATAGTGATTTAGTCAATTGGCTATGGGACTGATATATGGTTCTACAATTGCCTTAATCACTATGAGCATGTGCTAACCATGGGGTCCCCAAGAATGAGAGTAGACTTTATGGAAACAGAAAACACGCAGAGACAGAAGAGTGACCAATGAGGTTTAAACTTTACCATACAATTTCAAGTTCAATTGACATTTTCACCTGGTATATTATTTATTAATGTAATTTTTAAAAAGTGAATTGTGGTCATACCTATTTATCTAAAGCCAGTATAGAGAAAAACCTGTAAATTAAATATCATCTACAGCAAAAGATTCTACAATAAAGAGCAAGTTTGAAAATTAAAAAATATTAATTAAGGTAAAATGTTATAAAACAGATAATATAATCTATATTTCAGTGAAGCAAATATATTTCTTAAAATATGTTTTTTTTATATTCGAAGTCTAGTAAATATTAATAAATCTCATTAATAATTGCTGAAATTGTTGCACTTAATAATGCTACTATAGAGCAAATTGTAATGTCCTTTTACAAAAAAATATTAACTGTTAAATATTTGTTAAAAAAACATGCACAAATTTGTCCTCAGTATTTATAATACTATTGAGTTATTGTCATACATACCTTAACAACTAAAGTAAATATTCATAACTCTAAAGATGCATAGAATTATATCTAGATTTAAAAATCTCAATCCTTTTAAAATTAAAATATAATTAAATATAATATAATTAAATATATTTAAAATAATCAGTAATTAAATTTCTAAAATATATTATACTTTTTTTGTATTTTAATAAAATACCAAAAATGTAATTGATATAGTTTTAGATATGACATATTTTTCAATTTAAAAAATGTTTTAATATTATTTTATTTCAAGAAGTAAATGTTTCTAAAAAAGTATTCAGTATATTCATAATTGTATTCCATGTCTAAAAAATGCTTTTATATATAAATAATAATAATAATTGATATTATTTCGATACATGCACAATACATTTAATGTTTTCTGAAAAATTGATATTCATTTTATATTTCTAAAAATAATAATAATTATAACAAATATAATTACTGTAAAATTTCTATTAATACTTATAATGGTTAAAGAAAGTTAGCACAAGTATAAACACTGAAATTAAAGTTATAATTGTTTTCAGAATTAATACTAAAATTATTTGAATACTTTTAAGTAAGAAATGTAAATTTCTAAAAATATGCTATAATAATAATAAAAATATTATATAATAATATAATATTAATATATATTATGTAACTGGCAATTGGTTTCATAATTAATGGATTAAAAGTTTCTTCAACCTCAATTTAACTATTTGACATTCCCAGAATGCTTTGTGCTCTATTTGCTACATACCAATCCAATATATGACTAGTTATGTGTATGTATCTGATGACAGAAATGTATATCACAGTAATTACATATTTACATATGTACTAAACATCACTAACATTATTGTAATGTTTGTATTATTAATTATAAAAGCATACAAATAACAATTAAGATATTTGTCAAAATAATTATGCAATAAATTATATCACATATATAGTTGTGAGCGTACGAGTTGTTGCTAACGCTTGTTGTTGCTAACGCGAAGCGAGGGCTGCGGGCGAGGGCCTCAGTTGCTGGCATAGAGCGCCGAAGGCACTCCTTGCCAGCAACTGCGACCCTCGCAAACTTTATGTCGCTACGCAAACAACACGACACACCAACTACGACCCTCGCAAACTTTACCTTGCAACGCAAACAACATACGAGATACGCTAACACACATTACGACCTCGCAACACTCGGATGCAACTCGCGAACATTACAAAATTCAAAACACAATAAATACTACACACAGCACATACATAAAAAGCTTATTTCCAGCAAGAGGGAGCATCCAGGACCTCAAAAAAGACACTTACACCATTTCACTCAAAATAAAAGAGTTTAGACACTAAAAAATTTGCTAAGCGACAGAAAAAATGGCCGCCGAACAAAAGTAAAACGAGGCTACAACCGCAAACACCATACAAGACACGTTAGCAGACATTACGACCTCGAAAAAATCGGCCGCAACCCGCGAACATAAAAAAATGTAAAACACAATAAATTCACACAACACATACATAAAAAGCTTACCTGCAGCAAGAGGGAGCATCCAGGACCTCAAAAAAAACAACTTACACCTTCATTTAACTCAAATAAAAGAGTTTAGACACTAAAAAATTCTCTAAGCAAGAGAAAAAATGGCCGCCGAACAAAACGAAAACGAGGCTACAGCACTCTAAACACGGAAAACACCACAAGAAACCCGCAAAACACCAACGGATAATCCGCGAAGACGCATACCACACATTACCCGACATTTTACGACAATGCGGAAGTACACGACTACGCTAACGGTTTGGTCTTGCGCACGCACACTATTACACTGCACACATTCATCACGTTTACACAGCAGCTCCACACCACTAATGCTGCAGCAACATCAAAACACATTGCAGCTCTTCAACACAATGCTTCAAAATAGGTAAAGTATATTCATTTCTTAATGTAATATATATTTCATTATTACCCACCAAACAGCATTAGCTACCTTACAAATTAGTTGCCGTCATTTTTTGACGGGCAATTCGCTAGTTACAATATAAATTGTATATATCACACGTAGCGAGGCGAGCCGTTAACTCACAGCACTTAGGTGATGAGAGCCAAAGGCACTCATCGCCTGCGAGCCTTACGTAGCGAGGCGAGCCGTTAAAGCACTAAAACTCACAGCACAGCACTTAGGCGATGATCGATAAAGGAGCTCATCGCCTGAGAGCCTCGCAAAGTGAGGTGAGCAGTGGAGGCAATGAAACATGCAGGACTTAGCCAACAAACACTTAGGAAATGCAGGATCGCCTAACAGGCTTATTAAATTGGCATTCGCCCAATTGAATAGGGCTCTATATAAGCACATAGCATCTTTTTTTTTTTTTTTTAGTTTTTAGTTACTGAGCACCTTGCTCTTGCATAGAAGTTCACTAAATAAACACTTCTGTAAAAAAAAAAGATGCTATGTGCTTATATAGAGCCCTATTCAATTGCCCGATTTGCAATTTAATAAGGCTGTTAGGCTGCAAGCAGTTGACGAATGCGCAACTTAGAAAAAAAAGCCATGACGAGAAGCAGGACTTAGAAGAAAAACATACGAGGTAGGAAAACATCACACACAGTATGGGAGTGAGGTGGAACGCAAATTTACGAAGGTTTCCAAGAGTTTCGGAACTCGAAAATCGGCTAAGCAAGAAAAAAATGGCGGACCAAAAAAATGAAAACGAGGCTACACAACCCTGGACCGCGCAATACACCGCCAACCGCGTACCACTTTCACACAGGAACGGACAAGGTACAAAATACACTACTACAAAGGACGCCAAATACTTGCAAACCGCGTAGCACATACACAAACAATGCTACTTTACACTCCAAACTTGCAAATCAAAACATTACACATCTACAGTAGCGCTTTACACAAATAAACCAACAGTTTGCCCTCGCGCACGCAGCCTACTTCTAATGCACAGTTGGGACATTCATAAAACTATCTCCTCAGGCCAGCAACAGTCCAACTGGACATTATATGCTGCAGGACAATAAAATGAGATTGTTACCTCTTCATTAAGTAACTAATTAATTGATTATTATTTACAAAAATATAGACATATGTATCTGTCTTTGTGATGAGCACAGAGGCTGCTCAGAGGAGCAAAAGTACACCAACAGCATTGTGTCAAACAGCATTTACATGGCTTAAAATTGTATTGCTCCATCATTTTTGAAGAGCAAGTCGCTAGTGACCATCACATATGTAGTTCTCAGCAATATGGGCCGTTGCTAACGCTTGCGGGCTCGCATAGCGAGCCCGCTGCATCTGCAGCCTTCGCTAAGCAAGGGCCGCAGTTGCTGGCAAGGAGCGCCAAAGGTGCTCCTTGCGCTGGTGGAGATGAGCGCCATAGGCGCTCATCCCTACAACCCCGTACGACTTTCGGTCCGCAAATGCGGACCCTCGCGAGGCCAGGAGGCGCATTTGCGGAGGTGGAGGCTCTACGGTGCCTTACAAGCGGTTACAAACAGCCACAGAAGCACAGAAAAGAAAAAAAAACACGCAATGACTAAATACGGACTTACACAAAAAAATAAAAGCCACGTGACTTAGAAAAAAAAATACGAGCCGCGGGAACTGGCAAAAATACGACCTTAACGGCCGAACGGCGCACAGCGGAAAACATTACAGAGTTTAGACACTCGAAAATCCCCTAAGCAAGAGAAAAAATGGCCGCCGAAAAAAAACGAAAACGAGGCTGCACGACCCCTAAAGCCACAAAACACCACCAAGCATATATGACTTTTACAAAAACCTGTATGAGCTACAACATACACTATTAGCAAGGATGCAAAATCACCCACACCCGTGTACCACATACACGTTAGCCGCCATTTTACAACACGAACTAACAGAATGCGAAAGTACACAGCTACACAAACGGCTTCCCCTCGCGCACGCAGCCTATTTACACTACACACTGCACACATTGCTGACACACCTCAGCTCCACAACACTGCAAATCTACATTGGATGCTGCAGAAACATCAAAAACGATTGTTAGCTCTTCAGCACATTGCTTGCTGCAAATATTAATTACAAATAGGTAAAGTATACAGAAAACAAACAAAAAAAACACACCACAGTATCGCAATAAACGACAAAGACCTTCACCGCGCGCCTCACAAGGAGCGCCAACGGTGCTCATAGGCCACAACGTACACCAGGGGAGAGGCTTGCAATAAGCGCCAAAAGGAGATCAGCGTGGACCTTACAATAAGCGCAAAAGCGCCTTTGATAACAAAAAATACACCAAAGGCGCTCATTGCGAGCCACACCACGAGAACACAGCTCAGCGCGAGGTTCGCAATGAGGGCCGAACGATCTCAGACGACTAAAACACTCTCTGTAGCATACAGCATTACCTGCCTTACAATTTTATTGCCGTCATTTTTTGACGGGCAAGTCGCTAGTATAATATAATATACAGCCAAAATTCCCAATTTTTTTTCTGTGCAATATTAACCAGGAATATTATTATAATAGAAGAATCAAATTTGTAATAATCTATTTATATACTTACTGCAAATGACAGACATAAAAAGGACTTTAATTAATATAAAAGAAGACGCAAATTAACATTTTAAAAAATCCATTACGATAATATTTTTTTAGCAAATGGCGTATATAACTAGAATTTATATTATTATAATAGAAGACACAAGGTACATTTGTAATAATCTGTTAAATAATATTCTTACTAGGAGCAATGTATATAAAGATAACATATATATATATATATACTAGCCACTTGCCCGTCAAAAATGACGGCAATAAAATTTGAAGCCTGGCAATGGTGTTTGCCACAAATTGCAAGCCTCTCCCCCTCTACTTAACTGGCCTTGCGATGAACGCCTTTGGCGCTCATTGCGAGCCTCTCCCCCTCTACCTTTTCCCCCCTCTACTTGACGGTAGGTGCTCAATGAGAGCCACTCCCCCCTCTACTTTACTAAGCACCTTTGAAGCTCATCATGGGCCTCGCAATGAGCGCCTCTCCCCCATGTGTCTCTTCCCCCTACCATGTGTCCCCTTTCCCCTCTCTCCCTCCCGTGTCTCTTCAACCCCTCTCCCCCTCCCTTGTGTCTCTTCCCTCTCTCCCGTTTCTTTTCCCTTCTCTTCCTCCCTGTGTCTCTTCCCCCATTTCCCTTTCCTCTGTCTCTTCCACCCCTCTCCCTTCCCTTGTCTCTTCTACCAGCTACCTCGCTTTCCCTCCCCTGTCACTTCCACTCCACTTTTCTCATCTCTCTGTCCCTCCTTCATGTCAATCTTTCTCTCTGTCCCTCCTTCCTGTCTCTCTCTCTATCCCTCCCTCCTGTCAATCTTTCTCTATATCCCTCCCTCCTGTCTGTCTCTCTATCCCTCCCTCCTGTTTGTCTCTCTGTCCCTTCTTCCTGTCAGTCTCTGTCTATCCCTCCTTCCTGTCTGTCTCTCTCTCTGTCCCTCATTCCTGTCTGTCTCTCGCTCTCATGTCTCTCTCTCTGTGTGTCTGTGTCCCTCCTGCCTCTCTCTGTGTCCCTCCTGCCTCTCTCTGTGTCCCTCCTGCCTCTCTCTGTGTCCCTCCTGTCTCTCTCTCTGTCCCTCCTGTCTGTCTCTCTGTCCCTCCTGTCTCTCTATGTCCCTCCTGTCTCTCTCTCTGTCCCTCCTGTCTCTCTCTCTCTCTCTGTCCCTCCTGTCTCTCTCTCTCTGTCCCTCTCTCTCTCTGTCCCTCCTGTCTCTCTCTATCTGTGTCCCTCCTGTCTCTCTCTGTCTGTATCCCTCCTGTCTCTCTCTGTCTGTGTCCCTCCTGTCTCTCTCTGTCTGTGTCCCTCCTGTCTCTCTCTGTCTGTGTCCCTCCTGTCTCTCTCTGTCTGTGTCCCTCCTGTCTCTCTATCCGTGTCCCTCTTGTCTCTCTCTGTCCCTCCTGTCTCTCTATCCGTGTCCCTCTTGTCTCTCTCTGTCCCTCCTGTCTCTCTATCCGTGTCCCTCTTGTCTCTCTCTGTCCCTCCTGTCTCTCTCTGTCCCTCCTGTCTCTCTATCTGTGTCCCTCCTGTCTCTCTATCTGTGTCCCTCCTGTCTCTCTCTGTGTTACTCCTGTCACTCTTGTGTCCCTCCTGTCTCTATCTGTGTCCCTCCTGTCTCTATCTGTGTCCCTCCTGTCTCTATCTGTGTCCCTCCTGTCTCTCTGGGTCTGTGTCCCTCCTGTCTCTCTGGGTCTGTGTCCCTCCTGTCTCTCTCGGTCTGTGTCCTTCCTGTCTCTCTCTGTCTGTGTCCCTCCTGTCTCTCTGTGTCCCTCCTGTCTCTCTCTGTCTGTGTCCCTCCTGTCTCTCTCTGTCCCTTCTGTCTCTCTATCTGTGTCCCTCCTGACTCTCTCTGTGTTACTCCTGTCACTCTCTCTCTCTGTCTGTGTCCCTCCTGTCTCTCTGTGTCCCTCCTGTCTCTCTCTGTCTGTGTCCCTCCTGTCTCTCTCTGTCCCTTCTGTCTCTCTATCTGTGTCCCTCCTGACTCTCTCTGTGTTACTCCTGTCACTCTCTCTCTGTCTGTGTCCCTCCTGACTCTCCCTGTCTGTGTCCCTCCTGTCTCTCTATCTGTGACCCTCCATCCATGTCCTTCTTGTCTCTCTCTGTCCCTCCTGTCTCTATATCTGTGTCCCTCCTGTCTCTCTCTGTGTTACTCCTGTCACTCTCTCTCTGTGTCCCTCCTGTCTCTATCTGTGTCCCTCCTGTCTCTCTGGGTCTGTGTCCCTCCTGTCTCTCTGGGTCTGTGTCCCTCCTGTCTCTATCTGTGTCCCTCCTGTCTCTCTGGGTCTGTGTCCCTCCTGTCTCTCTGGGTCTGTGTCCCTCCTGTCTCTCTCGGTCTGTGTCCTTCCTGTCTCTCTCTTTCTGTGTCCCTCCTGTCTCTCTGTGTCCCTCCTGTCTCTCTCTGTCTGTGTCCCTCCTGTCTCTCTCTGTCCCTCCTGTCTCTCTATCTGTGTCCCTCCTGTCTCTCTCTGTGTTACTCCTGTCACTCTCTCTCTGTGTCCCTCCTGTCTCTATCTGTGTCCCTCCTGACTCTCTCTGTGTTACTCCTGTCACTCTCTCTCTCTCTCTGTCTGTGTCCCTCCTGTCTCTCTCGGTCTGTGTCCTTCCTGTCTCTCTCTGTCTGTGTCCCTCCTGTCTCTCTGTGTCCCTCCTGTCTCTCTCTGTCTGTGTCCCTCCTGTCTCTCTGTGTCCCTCCTGTCTCTCTATCTGTGTCCCTCCTGTCTCTCTGTGTCCCTCCTGTCTCTCTATCTGTGTCCCTCCTGTCTCTCTCTGTGTTACTCCTGTCACTCTCTCTCTGTGTCCCTCCTGTCTCTATCTGTGTCCCTCCTGACTCTCTCTGTGTTACTCCTGTCACTCTCTCTCTCTCTCTGTCTGTGTCCCTCCTGACTCTCCCTGTCTGTGTCCCTCCTGTCTCTCTATCTGTGACCCTCCATCCATGTCCTTCCTGTCTCTCTCTGTCCCTCCTGTCTCTATATCTGTGTCCCTCCTGTCTCTCTCTGTGTTACTCCTGTCACTCTCTCTCTGTGTCCCTCCTGTCTCTATCTGTGTCCCTCCTGACTCTCCCTGTCTGTGTCCCTCCTGTCTCTCTTGTCTCTCTTTCCCTCCAGGCTGTCTCTTTTACCTCAGTCCCCAGCATGTCTGCCGGTCCCTCCCCAGGGAGGAGTTGAGGGCAGCAGGGGGGAGGTGTTGAAGGCAGCAGGGGGGAGGTGTTGAAGGCAGCAGGGGGGAGGTGTTGAGAGCAGCCGGGGAGGAGTTATGAGCGGCGGGGGAGGAGTTATGAGCGACGGGGGAGGAGTTATGAGCGGCGGGGGAGGAGTTAAAAGCGGCGAGCAGGCAGGAGGAGTTGTGAGTTGTGCGAGCCCGCAAGCGTGAGCAACGGCTCGAGCGGGCTCGTATGCTCACAACTATATATGTGATATATATATATATATGTAGCACGCCTGATGAATGCGCGCCGACAAATGCGCGCCAACGTATGCGCTCACACACAGAAGTGCGCCCGTCAATAGCGCGCCAATGCGCCCTGATGTCGGGACGCGCTACAGGCTGAATTCGGGTCAGGTGGTCCTGGGATTGCATGTTCCTGGGAGTGTGGTGCTGAGGGACAGCTTTGAGAAAGTGCATTCAACAGAGATGTTGGGTATATACAGTATACATTGATTTAATTTTTTTGTTTAAATATTTTAAAATAATAAATGTGTAAATATATATATATATATATATATATATATATATATATTATTAAGTATATATATATATTTGTTTATGTATATTTATATATTTACTTTTATTTTTTATATATACATTTAATAGAGGTAGACAGGCTGTTTCCGAAGGAAGGATGCCATTTATAGAGATAATTTATACATTGGAAAAATCTTAGGAACCAGAAGTACAAATAATGAGACTCCGGGCAACTGACAACACTGTAGTGAAAACCTTGATTATTAACCACATTAAATTCAAAGCCCGTAACCACTATGGGACACTTGCAATGGCTGCGGGCTTGAAATTTGGGCTTGTTAAAGAGCTAGAAAACTTAGACCATGCCGCGAGCTACGGGCCGTAGACTCCAACCCGTAAACCATTCTTGCTCATGTTGCATGAGCGGCCTGAACATGATCAATTAGTCAAACCCGGGTTTAGAAGGAGCCAATGGCAAAAGAGGTTGTCATCATGACATCACTGAAAAAATGGAGGTTGGATTTCAAAGTCTTACAAGTTTCAATTACGAGTTTCGATCGGAACCACATTCCAGAAATTATGCAATATTAATAAATTAATATTCAAGTTTATATGTATAAAGACATTGATTTCCGGGATCAGAAAAAAACCACATTAAAAAGAGTATTTTATTTTGCAGATTTGCGAGCTTGAGAATGTTGTGCTATTAATTCTAATACCTAACATCACTTTCACCTTAATATTAAGTATATTTACAGTGCTACGGATAGGACTTTAACCTCTCTCTTTTTGGCTCCATTTGGGTTTAAACGGCAGTGAATTTTTTGCAATTTCATAGCGATTTTCGAACGTAACAGTTACGGGCTTGACAGATCAAAGGATTTGCGGGCGCGCAGGTCACATTTTCACGTCTCGCAGGGTTTTCTCGCTCTTAATCCACAGATCGTCAGCGGGTTGCTTTAGGGGGCCAATTTAATAGCCGCAAGTCTTGCGGGCTACGTTACGGGCTACGGTTTTACACGTTCAGGGAATTTAATTGGGCTATAAGATAATCTTAGGAATACAATAGATATACTGTACCATCATATCCAGAATGATATAATTAAATATATATATATATATATATATATATATATATATATGTTTTAATAAATAAATTATATATTATTATTTATTATTATTATTTCTTTTTATATACAAAATGTTTCCAACAGCCTGAAGTCAAAGTTTTGATTAATACTAAAGGAATAGAATAGATATGATATATACAGATATCTATAGGTATATAGATATATAATGTAATATATTATAGTATCTTTGCTTATATATACTCATTTTATTAGCATTACCCATCGTGTTCTAGCCTATACTTGTTTGTAAATATTATTACTGACTATGATGTAGAACATGGAAGTAGATGTTTCATGAATATATATGATTATTCATTGTGACATGGCCAGTAATAATATTGGTAAAATAATCCAGTTGTGATATTATTAAATTATTAAATTAATATCCTCTCTGATACAATTCATTAAGAAAATTCCTGACTGGTCGGACAAGTTCCTGAAACCACAAGTGACAGAAGGAAATAACAACCACTGTGGAGGTGTCGGGAACTTGTCTGAAAATTATGAGCAAATATATCTGTGTAATTATGATGTTTTTCTGGTTATGTAGAAATGTAAATAACATGGGAAGGGCACCCCCACCCTGAAGAACACGCGAAGAGTACCCCCGCCCTGTCAAAACCAATACATAAGTGACATGACTCTATGATGTCATTACTTTATAATGTATCTACACCTACTAGTGTCTGTGTTGTTATTAGGTTATAAGACATCAAAGATAGATTATCCAACAAAGCCATGGCATAGGGAAGCAGACTCAGTATTTATATCTCAACCCTTTTCAATCCATCTTGGTTTACTTTGACCACCATCTTTCTCCCTCCTTCTCTTGTTTGTTGATTCCTCTCACTCCTCCTTACCCAGCTCTCTCTCTCTCTCTCTCTTCTCTCCTTCCTCATCGCTCTTCTTGTTCTCTTCTTACTCATCTCTCTCCTTGTTCTCTCCATACTCTCCTGTCTGTTTTTTCTCTCCTTACTCATCTTTATATCCTTGTTTTCTCTATGCAATTGTCTCTCCTTGGATGGATGGATGGATAGATAGATGATAATCAATAGAGTTGGAACTATATTTATATAAGTATAACATTCCATCAGTTCCAGTCATTGCTGTGGTGTTTAATCCTAATGACACTCGAGGTGACAAATATAACAATACAGAGCATGTACACCAGGCAGTCTGTCATTCACTGCCCGGAGGGTGTGGTCAGATTTATAGATAGTTCTGGTAATGATTGTAAGTGATCAGTCACGGGATGGAGAGACCTACATACAGAGGTAGACAGACAGATAGCCACACTTAGGGAGAATTAATATATCTGTTTGTATTTTAGCCTCGACGTGCTCTGAGAATAATACTGCTCTGCACAGAATTCTGAGACAGAATGACATCACAAGGTACTGTCTATGTCCCTATATCCACCATGGAGGGTCTTCACTGTCTATATAACACCATGGAGGGTTCTTACTTTCTATATAAACCCATGAGGTTCTTTCCTGTCTTCATAACTGCATGGAGGATCTTCTCTGTCTGTATCGCCCCATGGAGGGTCTTCACTGCCTGTATAAAACCATGAGGTTCTTCCCTGTCTTCATCACTGCATGGAGGGTCTTCTCTGTCTGTATCACCCCACGGAGGGTCCTAATTATCTATATAACCCTGTGAGGTTCTTCCTTATCTACATCACTGCATGCAGGGTCTTCTATGTCCGTATGAACCCCCAGGTGGTCTTTTCTCTGTCTATATCACCTCATATGGGGTCCTCTCTGCTTGTGTCACCTGATGAAATGTTATCTGTATCTCTATTACCATGGCTATATCACCCCATGAAAGAACCTTTCTGTCTTAATCACTCAGCTGAGTGTCCTGTTGGTCTGTATCACCCTATAGAGGGTCCTCTCTGTCTATATCACCCATATAGGGTCCGCTCTGTCTCTATCACTTCATGATGAGTGTCCTCTTTGTCTGTATCATCCCAAGTAGGGTCTGCTCTATCTGTATCACCTCTTGGAGTATCCTATCTATATGTATCACTCCATGGTTGGTTCTCTCTGTCTGTATCAGCCCACTGAGAGTCCTCTTAACTATGTCACCGCATGGAATGTCCTCTCTTTCTGTGTTACCCCATGGAGGGTCATCTCTGGTCTATGTCAGCTGATGGAAAATCTGCTCTGTATTTATCACCCATGGAGGATCTTCTGTTTGTCTTTGTGACCCAATGGAGGGTTCTTCCATAGACACTCCTCTCTGTAGAATTCACCCATAAAGAGTCCTTTCTCTCTGTATAACTCCACAGAGGTCCTCTCTGTCCGAATCACCCCAAAGAGGGTCCTCACTTTTTCTGTCACCTGATTGAAGGTCATCTCTGTCTGTTACACCCCATGGGGAATTTCTTCTTTTGTGTTACTTGAATGAAGGTCATCTTATTGATATCCTCTCTGTCTAAATCACCACATGGAGGGCCCTATCTATGTCTTTGTCAATCAATGGAGAGTACTCTATATTTAAATCACCCCATGGAATGCCCGCTCTATGTCTTTCTCACCCAGTGGAGAGTTCTCTCTCTCTCCATATCACCAAATGGAGGGTCCTCTCTGTCTGTATCACCCCATGGGGGATCTCTTCTTATGAGTGAAATGATAGAAGGTCTTCCCATTGATAGTCCTCTCTATCTAACTCACCCCATGGAGCGTCCTCTCTATGTCTTTGTCACCCAGTGGAGAGTCCTCTCTATCTAAATCACCCCATGGAGGGCCCTTTCTATGTCTTTGTCACCCAGTAGAGGGTTCTCTCTGTCTGTATCACACTATGGAGGGTCCTCTCTTGTCTATGTCACCTATGGAGTGTCATCTCTGTCTGTATCACCCCATGGAGGGTCCTCTTTGTCTGTATAACCCCATGGAGGGTCATCTCTCTCTGAATCACCCCATGTGGGATCTCTACTTCTGTGTGACTTGATGGAAGGTCCTCCCATTGATAGTCCTCTCTATCTAAATTACCCCATGGAGGGCCCTCTCTATGTCTTGGTCACCCAGCGGAGAGTTCTCTCTGTCTGTATCACCCCATACAGGATTCCCCCTGCCTGTATCACCCCATTGTGGATCTCTTCTTCTGTGTGGCTTGATAGAAGGTCCTCCAATTGATAGTCTATTATTTTTAAATCATTCCATGGAGGGCCCCCTTTATGTCTTTGTCTCCCAGTGGAGAGTTTTCTCTGTCTGAATCATCCCATAAAGGGTCCTCTCTGGTCTATCTCACCTGATGGAAGATCCTCTCTGTCGATATGACTCCATGGAGGGTCCTCTGTTTCTGTATCACCCCATGAAGGGTGCTCTCTATCTTTATCACCCTGTGGAGGATCCTCTCTTTGTCTGTATCACGCTATGGAGGGATATGCCATTGTCACCCAGTAGAGCGTCCTCTCTATGTCACCCCATGGAGGGTCTTCTTTGTCTGTATCTCCCCATGAAGGTTCCTATATTTGTCTGTATCACCCTATGGAGGGTCTTCTGTATGCCTTTGTGACCCAATGGAGGTTTCTTCCATTGATAGTCCTCGCTGTCAAAATCACCCCATGAAGGGTCCTCTCTGTCTGTATCATTACATAGAGGGTCCTCCCTCTGTATCACCCCATGGGGGGATCTCTTCTTTTTTTGTGACCAGAAGGAAGATCCTCCAATTGATAGTCCTCTCGAAATCAACCCTCTCTGTCTGCATCACCCCCATAGAGATTTTTCTCTTTGTCCCCAGCACCCCATGGAAGATCCTCTCTATGTCTTTGTCACTCTTTGGAGGGGACTCTCTATCTGTGTCACCTGATGGAAGATCCTCTCTGTCTATATCACCCATGGAGGGTCATCACTGTCGGTATCCCTCCATGGAGGATCCTCTCTTTCTGTGTCACGCCATGGGGGGTCCTACCTTTCTCTGTATAACTCTATGGAGGGCACTCTCTGTCGGCATTACCGGTGCAGGGTCCTTTAGGTCTATATCACGCAACATAGGGTCATCTCTTTGTGTGTATCATGCTATGGAGGGTCCTTTCTTTCTGTATCTCCCCACAAAGGGACATTTCTGTCTGTATCTCTCCTTAGTGGGTCCTCACGTTTGGGGTAACAGGTGAAAGGCCCTCTTTGTCTTTATCATCTTGTGGAGGGTCCTATCTTTATCTGTATTACCCCATGGAGGGTCCTCTCTCTCTCTGTGTCACCCCACGGAGGATGCCCTTTGTATCACCCCATGAAGCATCCTCTATTTGTCTGTATCATCTTTTTGAGGGTTCACTCATTTCTTGTTATTTTTCACCATATGAGGAATCCTTTCTTTCTATGTCTTTATCACCTTGTGGAGTATCACTCCGTGGAGGGATATGTCATTGCCACCAAATATAGGGTCCTCTCTATGTCATGGACACCTAAAGGAGGGCCCTCATTCTGTGTCACCCCAAAGAAGGCCTTCTTTCTGTGTCACCTGATGGAAGGTCCTCTATATCTTTATTTCCCCGTGGAGGGTCTGCTGTTTGTGTCACTTCACAAAGGGTCTTTTCTGACTGTATCACTTGATGATGGGTCTTCTCTTTCTGTATCACTTCATAGAGGGTCCTCTCTGTTTGTGTCACCCTATGGAAGATCCCCTTTGTATCACCAAAAGGAGTGTCCTCGTTTTGCCTATATCACCTTATAAATGGTTCTCTATGTCTGTATCACCATGTGAATGGTCCTCTCTTTCTATACATCAACTTATGAAGTATTCTATCTGTCTGTATAACTCCAGAAATGTATCCAAGGTGGAGGGTCCTTTCTGTCTGTCTGACTCAATAGAGCATCCTCTCTCCCTCTCTCTGTGTGTCACACCTACAGAGGATCTTCACTGCCTGTGTCACCTGATGGAAGACCCTCTCTGTCTATATCACCCATGGAGGGTCCTCTCTATCTGTATCACCCCATGGAAGGTCCTCTCTTTCTGTGTCACCCCCTTTGTATCACCCTGTGGAGTGACCTCTTTTCATCTTTTCATCTGTATCATCTTTTAGAGGATTCACTCATTTCTCTTTTTTCACCATTTGAAAAATCCTTTCTTTCTATGTATCACCCTATGGAGTATCCTCTCTATCTGTGTCACTCCAAGCAAGAATCCTCCTGTGTCTGTGTTAACCCACATATTGCCAGGTTATATGTGTCCCTCTTTCATCCTCTCCTATCTATCTGTAACAGGTAAGCCAACAGAAGATGACATATACTGCGCCTGCCTGTCCAAGTCTCTGTGTCAGATATCTACTCCAGTCACTGTCGGACTGTATGCCCCATTTGGTGGCCGGGTCTACATGCTCCTGTCACGTATTGTCAGTAAGTTCTCTTCATGGCTGGTGGGCTTTGTTCTACTGAGTTCCATGCTTGTAGATTTTCATAGGTTCTTTACATGGTTAAGAAGGAACTAGAGCAACTTGATACATGAGGAAACTTAATGTTGATCTACTGAAAGCATTGGCTAACTCAATTCTATTCTCCATACTTCTAATTTTAGGAGAGCATCAGATATAACCATTGGAAATGTGGTCAGTACCACTCTGTTTACAGAGATAATAGCCTTATAAATTGAGGGGTACAAAACACATTTCCAGTGGTTATAGCTGATGTCCTTCTTAGAATAGATATGAAGTATGGAGAAGATAATTGAGTGCAATGACCATGATGGCTCAACTCTGATCTACCTTAGCACCCATCTTACTCCTTAAATATCCTTTCTATTGAAGTAACAACCATTCTTTCCACATACACATCTTCATTCTGGACCTTGCACACTCCTCATAGATCCTGTCCCTTACTGCTCAAATATTCTGGGCCACGCACACTTCTCAAACATCTTCACCCTGGACCTTGTACACCCTCTGTCCTGCATTCAACACACTCCTCAAACATAGAAACAAGTGACAAATCTCTCTCAGGATAAAAATCTATATGCTAGGATGGACTGATTATAAAATAACATTCCATAATATAAGTATAATATTATATACTAGTGACTTGCCCGTCCTAAGTGTCGTAATCATATGGTTTCTTTAATTGTCTGTTTTGTCTCTCACAGTGCTGTCTCTCTCTGTGTACCCTCTCTATTTCTATCTGTCCCCTCTACCCCTCCTTCTCTCTCCCTCTTCCTCTCTCTCATCCTCTCTCTACCTCCTCCCCTCTCTATCTCCCCCCCTCCCCTCTCTTTATCCCCTTTCTATGCATCCCTCTCCCCTCTCTCTCCCTTCCCTCTTTCTCCCTACCCTTTCTTTCTCTCGTTCCCTGCCTCCTCTCTCCCTCTCTCCCCCTCCGTCTCTGCCCCCCCTCTGTCCCACTCCCTCCCTCTCTCCCTCCCTCTGTCTCCCTCTTTCTGACCCTCCCTCTCTCTCTCTCTCCCCCCCTCCTTCCCTCCCCCCCCAGCTCTGCGCATGCGCAATAGCTCGGCTGAGCCGCACATGCGCATAGCCTACGCAACTGCTGCAGGATTTTACACAGGCGTTAGAGAATTATAGTGATTACCAATCTCAATAATAAAAACTTTCCACCAAAGTGACATAATATACCTTAAATTAAATTAATATATATACCATAAGCTGTGTCAAAACATTATCTTATATTGCATTTTACCCACCAGCACTAATTAAATAAAGAATAAAGCCCAATTTTTAGGCACATAAAAAAAAAAGCCTGATTATATATCCCCATCAATAAACACTATTAAGTCTTGTCACAAGGAGGGACCAGCTGGACTTGCCAATGAATGCATCGCACCAGTTAGGCCCTTTCCTGTGGGTTTCTGTTTTCATTGTATTGGTGCTAGGGATTCCCCTGGAAGGAGGCTTCAGGATCTGTGGAGAGCAGATGCAGGATTCCTGAAGAAAAATGGTTAAAAATCTCTTTCCCATTCCTTAAAAATGCATCTGGCATGCTTGTATACTTTGTTGAATGCACTTTATTGAAACACACTTTCACTTATACATGGGAGAACAAACAAGCCCTGGTAGTTCAATAAGTCTGGGTGCAGAGTAACAAACTGTAACATAATTAAGATAGGAAGACCAGCTAACCTAATCACTCAGCCGAAGGTCTTCAGTGTGTTAGTTTCACGATGGGACTCTTAGCCTGTCTTTGCAAACAATAATAATATATGAATTACAAAAACTACAGACAGTGCCTTGCGAAAGTACTTACCCTCCTTGGCATTTTTCGTGTTTTGTTGCCTCACAACCTGGAATTAACATGGATTGTTTGAGGATTTGTGTCATTTAATTTACAGAACATGCCCACAACATTAAAGATGTTTTTTTTTTATTGTGAAGCAAACAAATAGGACAAAATAACAGAAAAAGTCGCTGTGCATAACTATTCACCCCCCACCCCCCATAAAGTCAATACTTTGTAGAGCCACCTTTTGCGGCAATCACAGCCCCAAGTCGCTTTGGATAAGTGTCTATGAGTTTGCCACATCTTACCTCTGGGATTTTTACCCATTCCTCCTTGCAAAACTGTATTAGCTCCTTCAAGTTGAATGGTTGCTCAAGATTATCCCTGTAATTAGCACCATCCATCCTTCCCTCAACTCTGGCCAGTTTCCCAGTGCCAGCTGCTGAAAAACATCCCCACAGCATGATGCTGACACCACCATGTTTCACTGTGGGGATGGTGTTCTTTGGGTGATGTGATGTGTTGGGTTTGCGCCAGACATATCGTTTTCTTTGATGGCCGAAAAGTTACATTTTAATCTCATCAGACCACAGCACCTTCCTCCATACATTTTGGGAGTCTCCCACATGCCTTTTCGCAAACTCAAAATGTGCCATTTTGTTTTTTGCTGAAAGTAATGGCTTTCTTCTAGCCACTCTGCCATAAAGTCCAACTCTATGGAGCGTACGGCTTATTGTCGTCCTATGTACAGTACAGTCTCTGATGTGGAACGCTGCAGCTACTCCAGGGTTACCTTAGGTCTCCGTGCTGCCATGTACTTTTCATTTGGTTATGATAGATTTGATGGTGCTCCTAGGAATCATCAAAGATTTAGATATTGTTTTATAACCTAACCCTGACGCGTACTTCTTAACAACATTGTCCCTTACTTGTTTGGAGAGTTCCTTGGTTTTCGTGGCAGTGTTTAGTTAGTGGAGCCTCTTGCTTAGGTGTTGCAGTCTCTGTTGCTTAGGTGTTGCAGCCTTTCAAAAAAGGTGTGTATATATGTAATGATAGATCATGTGACACTTAGATTGCACACAGGTGGGCATCATTTCACTAAGAATGTGACTTCTGAAGGTAATTCCAGGAACAAGGTCTCTTCATTCGCTGATTATTTTACCTACATCCCAGGTGAAACTTCCCCCAGCCTCAGTGATTTGCCCCTGTTAGCCGCCCCCCCCCCCCCCAGCCCCAGTGATTTACCTCATCACCTCTCCCACCCCCAGTTAATTGCCCCTGTGACCTCTCCCAGCCCCAGTGAATTGCTGCATTACCTCCTCCAGCCCCAGTGAAATGCCCCTGAGATCTCTTCCAACCCCAGTGAATTGCATGCACTCACTCACACAGAGACACATGCACAGACCATAAACGTTGCAGGTCATTGCAGGACCATAAATCTCATTCTCCTAAAAGTCAAATTAGAATAGGAAGAAGAAGCTGAAATGTTTGGTTGCAGTACAATTATAATTTGTCAGAATTTATCAAGGAGAGGGTGTATGTCTAAAGAACAACTGTGTAAGCATTTTTACTTGAATGTCGATGTATGGTCTTTTAAGGACCCAGTGTAGCAGTCATCTTTGCTGGTTGCATACAGATTGCTGATTGGCTGCAAACTGGGCATGCTCACATGGACAGGGTACACTTTTAGATAATCGTACCCTCAGAAGCCTTGCTCAATCCTGGGGGTGTAAACATCACCTGCAACAGTTTTTTTTTTTAATGCAAAGCTAAAAAGTCATAGTGCATGAAAATAAATGTAATCATACACTACTAATTCCCCTCTACAGGATGCATTAATAACCCACCTCACTTTAATATGCCTTTAGCATGACTCTTATTTTATCTATTGCAGAGTGTATGAGGGAAGAGTCTAAGCGTATTACGGATAAAGAGGTGACACAACTGAAAGAAGCCCCCGACAAGCCAGTAGGATGGGGCTTTGTCCGTCTGCTTTGGCGCCTGCTCTTTTTTTTTCCTGTGGTCACGGAACATCACCAGGAACGAAAAAGTCTTGAATTCATTTTTGTGAATTTCAGCGCCTGGCAGTATGCGGGCAGTGACCGGCTCTGGGCCGGCCTGGTTACCACCCTCTGCGACCGCATGAGGCGACACTTTGGAATCCTCACTTTAAGCATCTTTGGTGTCCTGAAATCAAAACCAAAGAGAGATCTTGAATCAAATGACAAAGAATGGGTGTTCAAGAAGTCCTTCTGCATCAAGCTCATAGTTATCCTCCTCTTGCTTATTATTGGCTTGATCCTTATTTTGGTGCCTGTGACTACGAAGTCTGATAGTGGAGAGGAAAAAGTATCTACAGCATTTGGAGTTTTGGCCACCTTAGTGTCTGGATCAGGCATTATTATGACTGTCTACAAGTTAGGAAAGGGTGTCTTAATCAGCCAAAAGCAGAAGATTGAACGTCTGGTCAATAGCCAGAAGTTTAGCTCCCAGATGGGCTTCATGAACGACATAAAGAAGGAAGTTGAGTTGATCACAGATATGATCCAATGCATGGAGATTTTCCAGAAGCAGAGAATCCGGGTAGTCCTACAGATCACTAGCCTAGAGCTCTGTGCACCAGACAAGGTTGTGGGAGTGTTGGATGCCATGAACACTCTTCTGTCTGACAGAAGAGCCCCCTTCATTTCCATCTTGGTGGTAGACCCAAGCATTATTGTGACCTGTTTGGAGTGCTCCAGCTCTCTAAAAGGTATGGCAGACAATGGCTATATGTTCCTCAACCGTACCGTAACTCTTCCTTTCTCTGTGCCAGCCCTTGGGAAAAAGACAAAGTTACATCTTTTAAGGAAGGCTGTGCAAAAAACAGAAGACCTCATAGACTGGCCTTGTAGGAATGATGCTACTCGAGGCACCAAAACTGGAATTGCAGAGTCAATGAAGCTACTCCGGGAGGAACTATCTGATGACGAGGAACCAGATACGAAAACGTCCCTGTTCCAACCTGGAAGATGCATTCAGGAGACATTTTTTTCTCTATATAGTGAGAGGGAATGTCTCCATGAGTACATACCTGATCGTATTAGCCAGATGAAACAAATTGTCAACACCATTCCGGTCATGGTCCACCTGATGCTTCTCAGTCAAATTCCTTGGGACAACAAGTCAGCCAAAGCTGTGGCTGCATGGGTCGTTCTTTGCAATCAGTGGCCCTGTCGCTTAAGTTGGATACTTCAGTGTCTAGAGGATGAGGAGCAAAGAGGTGGTAAAGATGGCTTTTGCAACTGCCTCCTCTGGGAGGTTTACAAGGAGAACAGCAAGGAGCTCTTTGCCTTAAAGACTGGACTAAAAAATCTTTTTGATTTGGACGGAGATCCTGAGATCTTCCAGAAGTTTCTTTCTCAAGACTTTCCTTTCACAGTGGCGGAATCAAATAGACTTAAAAGATGCACTGTGAACCTTGACATGTCTATAAAGAACAAAATGGGGCTTCACAGAGGGATTAATAATCTGCAGAAAGACTGGCAAGAGGATGTGGGCAAGAGAGAGGTGGCTGAGAAGGAAGAAAAAGAGAGTATTGGAGAGATTAGGACTGACATATGTAGGCATAGGGCAGTATTTCAGAGGAAAGGGGGTTCTACAGTTGAAATTCAAAAAAGAGAATTTGAAGATGTGCTTGATATCCAGAACTTACAAAAGGTTGGGTGTATAGTAGAGATCCAAAGAAAAGAGGCAGACTGTAAAAATGAGATCCAGAAAAGAGAGGAGGAACCTTCATATATAGGCACGATTGAGAAAGCAGATGAGGACTCTCGGTGGTTACATGGCTTTAAGATGAAACCACCTGAGAGGTCAGAGGAGATCCAGAAAATGATGGAGTCTGTGTGTACAGAAGAAAACCAGAAAAGAGAAGAGGAGTCTACAACTTTATTAAGGGTCCAGAAGAAAGCGATCGAATGTTTAGTAGATATTCATGATAGAGAAGAGACGTGCTTAGATGACATCAATGACATCAATAACAGGGAGTATTCTGTGTATATAGAGGACATCAAGAGTACAAAGGAGGAGTCTGGGAGATTACAGGAAATCAAAAAAACAGATGAGTCTGTAAATTTAGATAATATCAATAGGATAGAAGATGAATCTAAGAGTATAGGGGAGCCCAAGATTAGAGAGGAGTGGTCTGGGAGTTTAGTGGAACTCAAGATAAGAGAGGAAGAGTCTGGGAGTTTAGTGGACCTCAAGATGAGAGAAGAGGAGTCTGGAAGTTTAGGGGCCATCAAGATTAGAGGAGAGAAGTCTGGAAGTTTAGTGGACCTCAAGATAAAAAAGGAGCAATCTGGTAGTATAGTGGACCTGAAGATTGGAGACGAGGAGAATGAGAGTTCAGGGAACAGCAAGATTAGAGAAGAGGAGTCTGGAAGTTTAGTGGACCTCGTGATTAAAGAAGAGGAGTTTGGGAGTTTAGTGAACCTCGAGATTAGAGAGGAGGAGTTTGGGAGTTTAGTTGACCTCAAGATAAAAAAGGAGCAATCTGGTAGTATAGTGGACCTAAAGATTGGAGAGGAGGAGAATGGGAGTTCAGGAAACATCAAGATTAGAGAAGAGGAGTCTGGAAGTTTAGTGGACCTCATGATTAAAGAAGAGGAGTTTGGGAGTTTAGTGGACCTCGAGATTAGAGAAGAAGAGCTTGGGAGTTTAGTGAACCTCGAGATTAGAGAAGAGGAGCTTGGGAGTTTAGTGAACCTCGAGATTAGAGAGGAGGAGTTTGGGAGTTTAGTGGACCTCAAGATAAAGGAGGAGCGATCTACGATTTTAGTGGACCTTGGGACTAGAGAGGATGAGTTTGGAAGTGCAGAGGTTGTCAAGATTACAGAGGAGAAGTCTGGGATACCAGAGGGCATCAAGTTTAGAGAGGAGGAGTCTGGGAGTTTAGGGGACATCAAGATTAGAAAGGATGAGCCTCTGAATTTGGAGGAGATTGAGAAGAGAGAGAAGGGGTCTGGGAGTTTAGGGTATACCAGAAAGATAGCGGAGAGGTCTCGGAGTTTAGGGGACATCAAGAAGAGAGAAGATAAGTCTGGAAGTGTAAGAAACATCAAGAAGAGAGAGGAGGCATGTTAGAAGTTAGGATATATCAAGAAGAGAGAATCGGAGGAGTCTGAGAATTTAGGAGAAATCTAAAATAGTTTATAGGGCATAATAAGAGAGCAGTCTGGGAATCTGGAGCAAATGAAGAAGCCAGTTTAGGGAATGTCAAGAAAGGAGTCGGTGGATTCTGCAGGAGATGAAGAAAACAGTTTAGGGGACATAAAGAAAAAAGAGGAGGACTCTGGGGGAGATGAAGGAGATAGTTTAGGGACATCAAAAAAGAGAGGAGGAGTCTGGATTAGATGAAGAAGACAGTTTAGGGGACATCAAGAAAATAGATGAGTAGTCCGGGACTTTGGAGGAGATTTAGAAGACAGTTTAGGGGATATAAAGAAAAAAGAGGATGAGTCTGGAAGCCTGGAGGAGATGAAGTAGACAGTTTTACGGAACATCAAGTAAAGAGAGGAGTCTATGATTCTGGAGAAGACAGTTTAGAGGACATAAAGAAAAGAAAGGAGGAGTCTGTAGTAGATGAAGAAGACAGTGTAGGGGACAAAAAGAAAAGGGAGGAGGAGTCTGGAGGATATGGAAAAGAAAGGTTAGGGGACATCAAGAAATGAGAGATGTGACCTGGGAGTTTGAAGGAGAAGACACTTTAGGGGACATCAAGAATAGTGAGGAGAAATAGGGGTAGTTATAGGGAGGAGTTATATGGTGCAATAGGAGTTATAGGGAGGAATTATATAGTGCAATAGGGGGGTTATAGGGAGGAGTTATATAGTGCAATAGGGGGGTTATAGGGAGGAGTTATAGAGTGCAATATGGGGGTTATAGGGAGGAGTTGTATGGTGCAATGGCGGGGTTATAGGGAGCAATAGGAGGGGTTATAGGAAGTGTATTTATGTAGGGATAGGAGCTCTAGTAGGGAGGTTATCACATATAAGTTATTAATATGTATACTATATCCCAGTGTTGCTTTATTCTGGTGACCCCACCTCACCAGTATCATGGATACCTCCAGGGCCCATCTTTTTTTTTTACTTAGAAGCTTTTTGGGTTTGTATCTGTGCTCTCAGTCCAGGTTCAAACACATATATGTCCTCATCATACATCTGTATTCTTCATTTTGTTACCTTAATAAAAATCTATTTATTTTATCTACATAAATGTTTCCAGGATATTATCTCTCCTGCTTAGCAACATAAAACAAACTTCTCTCAGGCAAGTCCAGGCAAGATGGAGGAGGATCTGCCCAGGAGGCAGTACTAAAATGTCCTATTGACTGCGTTAGGTGTGACTACAGTGACCGCTCATATCGGGGCAGCCCCCTGGGCAGATCCTCTCCCACTATATGGACACTAGATAGATAGAAAGGGAATGGGGTCCCTGTTGTTTACAGAGACCCTGTTGCAGCTTTGTATTTATTTTTTATTTCTTCTCATTACCAGAAAATATAAAGTTATTGTACACAGAGGACTAAATGGGGGTCTAGGAATAGAGTGAGACACAGGGAGGAAATAATAGTGAGCATGTACAGTGAGATCCACAAGACAAAACGGAACTAAACATGTGAGCCGTGTACCCGGGGGATGGCTTAGTGTGTTTCACAGGTAGGAAAAAAGCTTGAGGGACCTGATGGAGAGTCACTTCCGGTGCCGCTGTCAGATCTTGCAGAAGGCATGAAGGAGATATGTGTGAGTATAAGAGGGCTCTGAAAACTCCACTCTGTGTCCTGAACCCCCAAAACTACACACTATGTTCTCAGAAACAAGACCACACAAATAACTGTTCCTCTCTGTCCCCTCATTCCTTGTATGCTCAGTGTACACCACCAGCTATTCTCACCATCTGGAACCTTCCCTTCTCTTTCTGTTTCTTGTCATGTAGGGTGCCATGTTTCACAGCTGTGACCTAAACCTCTGGCCCCTCTCCTCTTTTCCTATGCCCCACCTCACCTCCCATATGCTCTCTAACCCTCAGGAAATGGATCTGATCCATCTCTTACTTTAGATCCCCATCCCCCACCTCCCCTTTGCTCTCTCACCCTCTGGCCATGGGTCTGACCCCTCTCTTCCTTTAGATCCCCATCTCCCACCTCCCCTTTGCTCTCCCACCTCCCCTTTGCTCTCCCACCTCCCCTTTGCTCTCCCACCTCCCCTTTGCTCTCCCACCTCCCCTTTGCTCTCTCACCTCCCCTTTGCTCTCTCACCCTTAAGCCATGGATGTGATAAATTTCTTCCATTACATCCCTAACCCCCGCCTCTCCTATGCCCTTTCACACTCCATGGATCTGACCCCTCTCTTCCTTCAGATGCCTATCCTCTACCTCCCTTATGCCCTCTCACACTCCATGGATCTGACCCCTCTTTTCTTTAGTTCCCCATCCCCCACCTCCCTTATGCTCTCTCACACTCCATGGATCTGACCCCTCTCTTCTTTAGTTCCCCATCCCCAACCTACCGTGTGCTCTTTCACACACTGGCCGTGGTTTTGACCCCTTTCTCCTTTAGATCCCCATCTCCCACCTCCCCTTTGCTCTCTCACCCTTAAGCCATGGATCTGACTAATTTCTTCCATTACATCCCTAACCCCCGCCTCTCCTATGCCCTCTCACACTCCATGGATCTGACCCCTCTCTTCCTTCAGAACCCTATCCTCTACCTCCCTTATGCCCTCTCACGCTCCATGGATCTGACCCCCCTTTTCTTTAGTTCTCCATCCTCCACCTCCCTTTTGCTCTCTCACACTCCATGGATCTGACCCCTCTCTTCTTTAGTTCCCCATCCGCCACCTCCGTTATGCTCTCTCACGCTCCATGGATCTGACCCCTCTCTTCTTTAGTTCCCCATCCCCAACCTCCTGTGTGCTCATTCACACGCTGGCCGTGGTTTTGACCCCAATATTCCCTTAGATCCCCAACGTGCACCTCCCCTTTGCTTTCTCACACTCGGGCCATGAATATGACCCTCCTCTTCTTTTAGATCCCCATCCTCCACCTACCCTATGCTTTCTCACCTTCAAGCCATGTATCTGACCCCTCTTCATTTTGATCCCTGTGCTCCACCTCCCCTGTGCTGTATTGTACCCCTCTCCTCCCTTACGTCCCCATCATCAACTCATCCCATACTTTGTGAGTGCCTTCTGTCCTCCAAACACCCACCAGAATACCTGCTCCTCCCCTTGCTCTCAATGTCTCACTCACTCTCTCTCTTCTCTTTCCACAAGATCCTCCTCCCTTGTTTTCACTCACACTTCTCCACTGGTTCTTTCTCCACTGGATCCTCCTCTTCTCCCCCATGTTCCCATCTTGCACCTCCCCTATGCTCCCTCACTCTCAAGATGTTGATTTGACTTCCTCTCTTCCCTCAGATCCCAACCGTCCTCCACCCTCTCACACTCTGTGTCTCCCTGTCTGCCCTCAGGCCACGGATTTAACCACTCCTCACATTTTGGCCTTCTTTCCTCCAGACACCAACCAAAAGACCCCTCTTTCTTTAAACCCCTTGTCTCTTTCTTCTCTCTCCACAGTATCATTCTCCCTCGCTTTCCCTCACACTTGGTGTCTTACTCTTCTTTCCCAGGTTTTTATCTTGCTCCTCCTTCATTCTCCTTCGCTCTGAGGCCATGGATTTGACCCTTCCTCTCCTTGTGCTCTGGTCTTCTCTTCTTTTAGATACCCACAGAAGACATGGTCCTCACTCTCAAGGTCTCACTTCCTCATCTTGCACCTTACCCATGCTCCATAACCCTCAAGCCATAACTTCACAAGCCATAACTTCACCTCTCCTCTTGCTCTGGCCTATCTTTTTTTCTCCAGATGCGCACCAGACGACCCGCTCCTCCCTCACTTTGAATGTCTAACTTTCTCTCTTCTCTCGCCCACAGGATCCCCCTCTTCTCCCCCAGGTCCCTATCTTGCGCCTTCCCCGCGCTCCCTCG
Organism: Discoglossus pictus; assembly: GCA_027410445.1. Lineage (NCBI taxonomy): Eukaryota > Metazoa > Chordata > Amphibia > Anura > Alytidae > Discoglossus > Discoglossus pictus. Next base: position 111,624,754 of record CM050170.1, on the reverse strand, counting down.
CCTTCAGGCCGTGGATTTGACCCCTCCTCTCCTCGCGCTCTGGCCTTCTCTCCTCCAGACGCCCACCAGAAAAATCGCTCTACTCTGCGACAGCTATACATTCGCAGTCTCCTGGCATCTGCTGGGCACCCTGTCACATTCACTCTATACCAGCGGGTGACCGTCCGCGCCCAGCGATTCAATGCCTGTGATATGGAAGGTCAGAACTTCCAGGTGTCTGACTTGCACACACCCCTCGGGGTGCAGAAGGAGGCTCTGATACGTGGCCCAGATATCATCTCCTACTCCTTTCAACTCTGATTGATATTAATTACAATGTAATTAGAAAGGATCCTGATACAATGTAATTAGATTGTATACCTGTATAATAAAGGTATTATCCAATTCATATTTGAATAAAGTATAATTAAAGATACATTCTACATAAATCAAGTATTGTTACAAGATGTGTATTAGATAATCAGCAGACAATAAGTTTCCAAACAATATTTACAAGAAGAAAACATGAATTTTACATTATAAAAAATATATACTACCCTTATAGTCAGCATTTACATGTTCATTCTCCATGAGGGCACTGGTCAGGATTGGACGCCTCCACACCAGTGTTCACACTGCTCTCTCTATGTACTTTTACTTGAAGACTCCCTAGGACACAATCATCTCCTTCCTCAGAACATCTCCCTGGGACATTCAAGTCCTTGGAGAACCCGCTCCTTGAAGAATTTCCCTATGATGCTCTTGTCTCCTTGGAGAATTTCCCTAGGATGCTGTTGACTCCTTGGAGAACCTCCATAGGACGTTCTCAACTCCTTGAAGTACATCCCTAAAACACTTTCTGCTTTTTGGGGGATCTCCATAGGACCCTCTCAACCCTCCTACAATCTCCCTAGGATGCTCCCAGCTCCTTGGATAATTTTCCTAGGATACTAGGCTCATTGGAGAACCTCCATAGCAACTCCTTGGAGTATATCCCTAGGACACTTTATGCTCTTTGGAGAAGCTACCTATGATACTCTCGACTCCATGGAGAAGCTCCCTATGATACTCTCGACTCCATGGAGTAGCTCCCTATGATCCTCTCAAATGCATGGAGAAGCTCTCTAGGACCCTCTCGACTCCATGGAGAATCTCCCTAGGACAATCTAAGCTCATTGGAGAACCCCACTAAGACACTCCGCTCCTTGGATAACCTCCTTAGAATACTCTCAACTTTTTGGAGAATGTTCCTAGGACCCTCTTAACTCTATGGAAAATCTCCTTAGGACATTCTGAATGTTTTGAAGAATCTCCCTGGCACACTCAACTCCTTCGATAAGCCCTCTAGGACATTCAACTCTATGGATAGGCTCTCTAGGACACTCTCAATTCAATGGAGAACCTCCCTTGTACACTCTCAACTCATTGGAGAATCCCCCGAGGATGCTCTCGGTTCCTTGGAGAATCCCCAGAGGATGCTCTCGGTTCCTTGGAGAATCCCCCTAGGACGCTCTCGGTTCCTTGGAGAATCCCCCTAGGACGCTCTCGGTTCCTTGGAGAATGCCCCTAGGACGCTCTCGGTTCCTTGGAGAATGCCCCTAGGACGTTCTCTGTTCCTTGGAGAATCCCCCTAGGACGCTCTTGGTTCCTTGGAGAATCCCCCTAGGACGCTCTCGGTTCCTTGGAGAATCCCCCTAGGACGCTCTCGGTTCCTTGGAGAATCCGCCTAGGACGCTCTCGGTTCCTTGGAGAATCCGCCTAGGACGCTCTCAGCTCCTTGGAGAATCCCCTAGGATGCCCACCGTTCCTTCGAGAACCACCCTAGGACGTTCTCAGATCTTTGAATAATCTTCCCTGACTTCATCTTGTGACTCCCTACTCTCCTTAACCCTCTATGGAATTTTACCCCCCTCCTTCTTTAGGTCCCTATCCTCAATCTACGACCTCAGTCAAATCTCCCTGGGACACTCATCTCCTTGGAGAAGCTACCTATGATGCTCTCAACTCCTTGGAGAAGCTACCTATGATGCTCTCAACTCCTTGGAGAAGCTACCTATGATGCTCTCAACTCCTTGGAGAAGCTACCTATGATGCTCTCAACTCCTTGGAGAAGCTACCTATGTTGCTCTCAACTCCTTGGAGAAGCTACCTATGATGCTCTCAACTCCTTGGAGAATCGTTATAGGACACTCTCAATTCAATGGAGAAGCTTAGCACCTTGGAACATCTCCCTAGGACCCTCTCTGCTCCTTCGAGAAGCTCCCTAGGATACTCTCACCACCTTGTAGAATCTCCCTAGGATACTCTCAGCTCCTTTCTAGAATCCCCTTAGGCTTAACACCTTGGATAATCTCGCTAGGACGCTCTCTGCTCTTTGGAGAATCCTCCTAGGATGCTCTCTGCTCTTTGGAGGATCCTCCCAGGATGCTCTCTGCTCTTTAGAGAATCCTCCTAGGATGCTCTCTGCTCTTTGGGGAATCCTCCTAGGATGCTCTCTGCTCTTTGGAGAATCCTCCTAGGATGCTCTCTGCTCTTTGGAGAATCTGCCTAGGATACTCTCAACTCCATGGAGAAGTTCCATAGGACACTCTCAACTCCTTGGAGAATCTCACTGGGACACTCTCAGCTCCTTGGAGAACATCCCTATGACATTCTTAACTCCTTGAAGAAGCTCATTAGGATACTCTCAACTCCACGGAGAAGCTCCCTAGGATGCTCTAAGCTCCTTGAAGAATCTTTCTAGGATGCGCTCAGCTCTTTGGAGAATCTCGCCTGTCTTCATCTTGTGCCTCACTACTCTCCCTAACTGTCTGGAATTTAATTTTCCTCCTTTTTTAGGTCCCCATCCTCAACTTACCCATGTTTAGTCAAATCTCCATGGAACACTTGACTCCATGGAGAAGCTCACTAGGATACTTTCAGTTCCATGGGGAATCTCTCTAGGACACTCTCAGCTCCTTAGAGAATCTCACTGGGACCCTCTCAAACCCTTAGAGAATCTTCATAGGGCTCTCTCCACTCCATGGAAAACCTCCCTAGGATACTCCCAACTCCATGGAGAAGCTCTCTAAGACACTCTCAGCTCCTTGGAGAATCCCCCTAGGATGCGCTCGGCTCCTTGAAGAATCTTTCTAGGATGCTGTCACCTCTTTGGAGAATCTCATCTGTCTTCATCTTGTGCCTTGCTACTCTCACTAACCGTCTATGGAATTTAACCCCCCCCCCCCCCCCCCCTTCTTTAGGTCCCCATCTTCAACCTACCCATGTTCAGCCAATCTCCCTGGAACACTCAACACTATGGAGAAGCTCTCTAGGACACTCTCAATTTCTTGTAGAATCTCCCTAGGATGCTCTCAGCTCTTTGTAGAATCCCCATAGAACCCTCTCAAATCCATGCAGAATCTCCCAAGAACCCTCATAATGCTTAGAAAACACCCTTTTATATAAGCCATATTTACACAACACTTTCTGCAGAATTGAACGAAACGCTTATCTACATGAAAGGTCAATTTCTATCCGGGAAAAAAAAACCTTTAAGGCCCACTGAAGACATTATAAACTGTGCCATCATGTAGAGCAGACAAATTCAACTAGAATTATTTATATATATATATATATATATATATATATATATATATATATATATATATATATATATATATATATATATATGTGTGTGTTTATAGGCATGGTGGTAATTACAGGTATACTGTGTGACCTGGCTTATACAGGTGTAATCAAATTATTGTTTGCAAAGGCAGATATAAGAGGTCCTTTGTATAGCTGACACGATGCCTCAACTACCATTTTAACAATGGGACAGTTTATCTATGAAAGTCTCCTGTAAAGTGATACAACCCATCAGACGGACCCCGTGTGGTGACCGATACCATCAGAAGAGCTACTACAATGGCTAGGACCTATGAGAAGTGTTAAAGGGGAGCTTTCTATATATATATTTTTCTATTCTTATATTTATTCATTTTTTATTCTTATAGTTATTTATTCTTATTTATATATTTTTTTATTGTAATATTTATTCTTATACTTATTTATTATTCTTGTATTTATACTTTATTCTCATATTTATTTATTCTTATATGTATCTTTTATTCTTATATTTACTGATGAATTCTTGTATTTATTTATTGATTCATTCATTCTTATATTTAAATTATTTATAATTAAACCTCTTCACTTGCAGCACAATGCAATGCACAGGGCACTCTGGTACCGCAGGGGTTAACTCCTCCCAGTATCTCTATCGTATCAAGATTTATACTCTCTATAGTATTCACTTTTACCTATACTCGTTTATCTCTATGTCCTCTCTATAATTCAGTCCTCCGAAGATTTATGATAATAATTGTATCCTGTTCTAAGGAGAAATATCCTGTTAACCTCAATGGCAGAGTCCTTTCTATCCTCATTCCTTCCAAATTTCTATGGTATGGTCACTCTATCTTGCTTTGGCTCTATGGTTTCTATTCTAACCCATTCAATAATATTATCGCTTGGTCCCCGTTTTGTCTCTATGGTGTCTCTACGCTCTATCCCACATATACTCCTCTGGATGATACGTTCTCTCTATCCCTTTCTAGTCTCTATGATTTGTCTCTTCTCTAGCTCAGTACTCCCGATACTCTATGGAGCATGCTGACGCGGCAGCTCCTAATTGGCTGGTTGTTTTTCAGGGCTGACAGACACGTGACCCGGAAGCTGAGACAGAGAGACATCCTGAGACAGCTCTGTGTGTACACAGAGAGAGAGAGAAGGGAGTAAGAGAGACTGTCTGGAGCATACAGACAGCAAAAGTTAGAGGCACTAGCAAGAGAAAGAGACTGCAACTGGGAATTTAGAGACTGCACGAGACATAGACAGAAAGCGACCGTAAGAGACTGCCTGGGAGAGACACCAACAAGGGAAGGAGACTGCAACTTAGGACAGAGAGACTGCAAGAGACACATACAAAATCATAGGAGAGAGAGACAGCAATAGACTGCCTGGGAGAGATACCTGCAAGAGAAAGAGACTGCATGAGAGAAAAAAAAGACACAAATAGACAGCCTGGAGCTGAGTGAGACAGTAAAAGATAGACACAAAGAGACAGCCTGGAGGAGAGAGACAGCAAGACACTCCCTGGGACAGACACCTGGAATTGAGAACATAGAAAGAAACAGGCAGATACAAAGAGGCAGCCTGGAGCTGAGAGACACTTGCAGGAGAGAGACAGACATAAGAGACAAACTGGAAGAGACAGACAGATACAAAAAGGCAGTCTGGAGCTAAGAGACATCAGCAGGAGAGACTGACCGACAAACACAAAGAGGCAGCCTGGAGCCGAGAGACTTTAGCAGGAGAGACCGTAAAATACATTAATAAATACACAATAAGAGTGACAGACACATTTATTTAAGAGAGTGCTATACGAGATAAGAGACAGACTGACACTGAGAGATGAGTCCAGAGAGACATGCCGGGAACGCCTGAGAGCGCAGGGACAAGATGAGCAAATTTAGAGTGAATGGGATATGAGCCACCGAGACATTCAGGGATTGTGTGAGAGTGTAATATAACAGAGACAGTCTGAGAGTGCAGCCTTAGGGAATGCTGTAGAGAAGTGGTGAGGGACAACAAGACCAAAAAGGGACTATTTTTAATCTGTGAGAGAGTGATGTGACGAGACCACTGGAGACATTTAGACCAGACAAGGACTGTTTTTTAATAAGTGCGAGTGCTGGAGAAAGTGTGTCTGACAGGGTCTTTATTCAGAGCCATATTTAGATATCACAAGTGCATTCTGGGACATGGTATTTTCCAACGGGGGAGTCTGATGCCCCTCATTTTTCTTCATCTGGATTAAAAATGTCGGCCGTGACAGGATAGTGTGCTTACTGTGATGGAGATGCCTTTGGAGTGTAATGAATTGCCCCCCATGGGGTCATTGGAGGGGGAGGAGCAACATGACAAAATCAACTTGGAGTCTGGAGAGGAGGGGTCTGGGGAGGAATTGGGGTCTTCTCCTCAGGAGGAGGAGAGGATTCAGGAAGAAAGCACAAAGACTGCTCTCACAGGGAATTATGGGGATTTGACTTCAGAGGCTCCACCCACAATGGAGAAGTGCCAGGATATAATTTCCACTGCCCAGCCCCTGAGTAACCCAGAAGCTCCTCCCCTTGAGTCTCCGTCTACTGAAATTGCCTCAACCGAGGGGCCACCAGTAGTGGACGCGACACCAGTAGTGGATGTGACTTTATTATCTACAGAAGGGAATGGCCAGGGAGAACTTGTGGCCAAAAATGGATTGTCAATGGAGGAGGAAAATGGACGGAGCAAACAAGGGCCCAAGAGGGTCACCTTCCCGAGTGATGATGACATTGTGTCAGGGGCTCTGGAGCCCAAAGATCCCTGGAGACATGGTGAGAATCTTTTTGGGTGCTGTTATGTGGGCTCTAATCTTATCCTCCTTAGTCTTCTTATCCTCTCCATCTGCCATTTACACTCAACGATCCTATCATCTTACCTTATTCTGAAACCAGATGCCCTCTTGATATTTTATGAATGAGGCACTCGGCACCAGTGTGTTATTAATTAATGAGGCTCGTTAAAGACACTTTGCACCCTGCATTGTAATTATCTGGTTTGGCTTACAGAGTTTTTAGATTGCAAGCTCTTGTGGTTTCATAGAGTAGACGAGAGTCAAATGGTGAAGGAATTTCTCTGCAGGACTCTAAGGAGCATGAGTTGGTGGTTGGCACCGACTTGTGAAATGCACAGAGTGTTTGTATAAGAGGGATGGTGGAGATAGGGAGGAATGGACGGGGATATATAAGAGGGATAGGGAGGAATGGACGGGGATATATAAGAGGGATAGGGAGGAATGGACGGGGATATATAAGAGGGATAGGGAGGAATGGACGGGGATATATAAGAGGGATAGGGAGGAATGGACAGGGATATATAAGAGGGATAGGGAGGAATGGACGGGGATATATAAGAGGGATAGGGAGGAATGGACGGGGATATATAAGAGGGATAGGGAGGAATGGACGGGGATATATAAGAGGGATAGGGAGGAATGGACGGGGATATATAAGAGGGATAGGGAGGAATGGACGGGGATATATAAGAGGGATAGGGAGGAATGGACGGGGATATATAAGAGGGATAGGGAGGAATGGACGGGGATATATAAGAGGGATAGGGAGGAATGGACGGGGATATATAAGAGGGATAGGGAGGAATGGACGGGGATATATAAGAGGGATAGGGAGGAATGGACGGGGATATATAAGAGGGATAGGGAGGAATGGACGGGGATATATAAGAGGGATAGGGAGGAATGGACGGGGATATATAAGAGGGATAGGGAGGAATGGACGGGGATATATAAGAGGGATAGGGAGGAATGGACGGGGATATATAAGAGGGATAGGGAGGAATGGACGGGGATATATAAGAGGGATAGGGAGGAATGGACGGGGATATATAAGAGGGATAGGGAGGAATGGACGGGGATATATAAGAGGGATAGGGAGGAATGGACGGGGATATATAAGAGGGATAGGGAGGAATGGACGGGGATATATAAGAGGGATAGGGAGGAATGGACGGGGATATATAAGAGGGATAGGGAGGAATGGACGGGGATATATAAGAGGGATAGGGAGGAATGGACGGGGATATATAAGAGGGATAGGGAGGAATGGACGGGGATATATAAGAGGGATAGGGAGGAATGGACGGGGATATATAAGAGGGATAGGGAGGAATGGACGGGGATATATAAGAGGGATAGGGAGGAATGGACGGGGATATATCAGAGGGATAGGGAGGAATGGACGGGGATATATCAGAGGGATAGGGAGGAATGGACGGGGATATATCAGAGGGATAGGGAGGAATGGACGGGGATATATCAGAGGGATAGGGAGGAATGGACGGGGATATGTAAGAGGGATAGGGAGGAATGGACGGGGATATGTAAGAGGGATAGGGAGGAATGGACGGGGATATGTAAGAGGGATAGGGAGGAATGGACGGGGATATGTAAGAGGGATAGGGAGGAATGGACGGGGATATGTAAGAGGGATAGGGAGGAATGGACGGGGATATGTAAGAGGGATAGGGAGGAATGGACGGGGATATGTAAGAGGGATAGGGAGGAATGGACGGGGATATGTAAGAGGGATAGGGAGGAATGGACGGGGATATGTAAGAGGGATAGGGAGGAATGGACGGGGATATGTAAGAGGGATAGGGAGGAATGGACGGGGATATGTAAGAGGGATAGGGAGGAATGGACGGGGATATGTAAGAGGGATAGGGAGGAATGGACGGGGATATGTAAGAGGGATAGGGAGGAATGGACGGGGATATGTAAGAGGGATAGGGAGGAATGGACGGGGATATGTAAGAGGGATAGGGAGGAATGGACGGGGATATGTAAGAGGGATAGGGAGGAATGGACGGGGATATGTAAGAGGGATAGGGAGGAATGGACGGGAATGGACGGGGGTATGCAGGAGGGATCGGGAGAAATGGACGGGGGTTTGCAAGAGGGATAGGGAGGAATGGACGGGGGTATGCAAGAGGGATAGGGAGGAATGGACGGGGCTATGCAAGAGGGATAGGGAGGAATGGACGGGGGTATACAAGAGGGAAGGGGGATGTATAAGGGGATAGATAGGTATGGTTGGGGAGGGGGGGTGTATAAGGGGATAGATAGGTATGGTTGGGGAGGGGCTTGTATAAGAGGCATAGTGCAGATAGGGAGAGATGGACGGGGAGAGAGAAGTGTAAGAGGGATAGTGGCGATATGGAGGGGGATGTATAAGAGAGATGATGGAGGAGGATGGATAGTAGAGATAGAGAAGAATGGACGAAGAGGGGGATAGCGGAAATGGGGAGGGGGTGTATAAGAGGGATAGTGCAAATGGGGAGCGGGATATGTAAGAGGCATAGGGGCAATGGGGAGCGGGATGTGTAAGAGTGATAGTGGAGATAGGGAGGGATGGAGGGGGATGTATAAGAGGGATAGAGAGGGATGGTGTGGATAAGGATGGATGAGGAGGGATGGTGGGGAGGGAGGATGTATAAGAGGGATAGGGAGGGATGGACTTGGAGGGGGATGGATAAGAGGGATAGCGGAGATAGGGATGGATGGGGAGGGGCACTGTATAAGAGGGATAGCGGAGATAGGGAGGGATGGACGGGGAGGGGGGATGTATAAGAGGGATACAGAAGGATGGATGGGGCAGGCTTAAGTATTAGACGGATAGCGGAGATAGGGAGGGATGGACGGGGAGAGGGGGGATGTATAAGCGGGATAGCGGAGATAGGAAGGGATGGACGGGGAGGGGGGATGTATAAGCGGGATAGCGGAGATAGGGAGGGATGGACGGGGAGGGGGGATGTATAAGCGGGATAGCGGAGATAGGGAGGGATGGACGGGGAGTGGGAATGTATAAGCGGGATAGCGGAGATAGGGAGAGATGGACGGGGAGGGGGGATGTATAAGCGGGATAGCGGAGATAGGGAGGGATGGACGGGGAGGGGGGATGTATAAGCGGGATAGCGGAGATAGGGAGGGATGGACGGGGAGGGGGGATGTATAAGCGGGATAGCGGAGATAGGGAGGGATGGACGGGGAGGGGGGATGTATAAGCGGGATAGCGGAGATAGGGAGGGATGGACGGGGAGGGGGGATGTATAAGCGGGATAGCGGAGATAGGGAGGGATGGACGGGGAGGGGGGATGTATAAGCGGGATAGCGGAGATAGGGAGGGATGGACGGGGAGGGGGGATGTATAAGCGGGATAGCGGAGATAGGGAGGGGGGATGTATAAGCGGGATAGCGGAGATAGGGAGGGGGGATGTATAAGCGGGATAGCGGAGATAGGGAGGGGGGATGTATAAGCGGGATAGCGGAGATAGGGAGGGATGGACGGGGAGGGGGGATGTATAAGCGGGATAGCGTAGATAGGGAGGGATGGACGGGGAGTGGGAATGTATAAGCGGGATAGCGGAGATAGGGAGAGATGGACGGGGAGGGGGGATGTATAAGCGGGATAGCGGAGATAGGGAGGGATGGACGGGGAGGGGGGATGTATAAGCGGGATAGCGGAGATAGGGAGGGATGGACGGGGAGGGGGGAAGTATAAGCGGGATAGCGGAGATAGGGAGAGATGGACAGGGAGAGGGGATGTATAAGCCGGATAGCGGAGATAGGGAGGGAGGGATGGACGGGGAGGGGGGATGTATAAGCGGATAGTAGAGATAGGGAGGGATGGACGGGGATGGGGGATGTATAAGCGGGATAGCAGAGATAGGGAGGGATGGACGGGGAGGGGGGATGTATAAGCGGATAGTAGAGATAGGGAGGGATGGACGGGGAGGGGGGAAGTATAAGCGGGATAGCGGAGATAGGGAGGGATGGACGGGGAGGGGGGATGTATAAGCGGGATAGCGGAGATAGGGAGGGATGGACGGCGAGGGGGGATGTATAAGCGGGATAGCGGAGATAGGGGGGGATGTATAAGCGGGATAGCGGAGATAGGGAGGGATGGACGGGGAGGGGGGATGTATAAGCGGGATAGCGGAGATAGGGAGGGATGGACGGGGAGGGAGGATGTATAAGCGGGATAGCGGAGATAGGGAGGGATGTATAAGCGGGATAGCGGAGATAGGGATGGGAGGGGGGATGTATAAGCGGGATAGCGGAGATAGGGAGGGATGGACGGGGAGGGGGGATGTATAAGCGGGATAGCGGAGATAGGGAGGGATGGACGGGGAGGGGGGATGTAGAAGCGGGATAGCGGAGATAGGGAGGGATGGACGGGGAGGGGGGATGTATAAGCGGGATAGCGGAGATAGGGAGGGATGGACGGGGTGGGGGGATGTATAAGCGGGATAGCGGAGATAGGGAGGGATGGATGGGGAGGGGGATGTATAAGCGGGATAGTGGAGATAGGGAGGGATGGACGGGGAATGTATAAGACGGATAACGGAGATAGGGAGAGATGGACGGGGGATGTATAAGCGGGAAAGCGGAGATAGGGATGGACGGGGAGGGGGGATGTATAAGCGGGATAGCGGAGATAGGGAGGGATGGACGGGGAGGGGGGATGTATAAGCGGAGATAGGGATGGACGGGGGGGGATGTATAAGCGGGATAGCGGAGATAGGGAGGGATGGACGGGGAGGGGGGATGTATAAGCGGGATAGCGGAGATAGGGAGGGATGGACGGGGAGGGGGGATGTATAAGCGGGATAGCGGAGATAGGGAGGGATGGACGGGGAGGGGGGATGTATAAGCGGGATAACGGAGATAGGGAGGGATGGATGGGGAGGGGGATGTGTAATCGGGATAGCGGAGATAGGGATGGACGGGGAGGGGGGGATGTATAAGCGGGATAGCGGAGATAGGGATGGACGGGGAGGGGGATGTATAAGCGGGATAGCGGAGATAGGGATGGACGGGGAGGGGGGATGTATAAGCGGGAGATCGGAGATAGGGAGGGATGGACGGGGAGGGGGGATGTATAAGCGGGAGATCGGAGATAGGGAGGGATGGACGGGGAGGGGGGATGTATAAGCGGGGTATCGGAGATAGGGAGGGATGGACTGGGAGGGGGATGTATAAGCGGGATAGCGAAGATAGGGAGGGATGGACGGGAAGGGGGGATGTATAAGCGGGATAGCGGAGATAGGGAGGGATGGACGGGGTGGGGGGATGTATAAGCGGGATAGCGGAGATAGGGAGGGATGGATGGGGAGGGGGATGTATAAGCGGGATAGTGGAGATAGGGAGGGATGGACGGGGAATGTATAAGACGGATAACGGAGATAGGGAGAGATGGACGGGGGATGTATAAGCGGGAAAGCGGAGATAGGGATGGACGGGGAGGGGGGATGTATAAGCGGGATAGCGGAGATAGGGAGGGATGGACGGGGAGGGGGGATGTATAAGCGGGGTAGCGGAGATAGGGATGGACGGGGGGGGATGTATAAGCGGGATAGCGGAGATAGGGAGGGATGGACGGGGAGGGGGGATGTATAAGCGGGATAGCGGAGATAGGGAGGGATGGACGGGGAGGGGGGATGTATAAGCGGGATAGCGGAGATAGGGAGGGATGGACGGGGAGGGGGGATGTATAAGCGGGATAACGGAGATAGGGAGGGATGGATGGGGAGGGGGATGTGTAATCGGGATAGCGGAGATAGGGATGGACGGGGAGGGGGGGATGTATAAGCGGGATAGCGGAGATAGGGATGGACGGGGAGGGGGATGTATAAGCGGGATAGCGGAGATAGGGATGGACGGGGAGGGGGGATGTATAAGCGGGAGATCGGAGATAGGGAGGGATGGACGGGGAGGGGGGATGTATAAGCGGGAGATCGGAGATAGGGAGGGATGGACGGGGAGGGGGGATGTATAAGCGGGGTATCGGAGATAGGGAGGGATGGACGGGGAGGGGGATGTATAAGCGGGATAGCGAAGATAGGGAGGGATGGACGGGAAGGGGGGATGTATAAGCGGGAGATCGGAGATAGGGAGGGATGGACGGGGAGGGGGGATGTATAAGCGGGGTATCGGAGATAGGGAGGGATGGACGGGGAGGGGGATGTATAAGCGGGATAGCGAAGATAGGGAGGGATGGACGGGAAAAGGGAATTATAAGCGGGATAGCGGAGATAGGGAAGGATGGACGGGGAGGGGGGATGTATAAGCGGGATAGCGGAGATAGGGAGGGATGGATGGGGAGGGGGGATATATAAGCGGGATAGCAAAGACAGGGAGGGGGGATGTATAAGCGGGATAGCGGAGATAGGGAGGGATGGACAGGAGGCGGGATGTATAAGCAGGATATCGGAGATAGGGAGGGATGGACGGGGAGGGGGATGTATAAGCGGGATAGCGGAGATAGGGAGGGATGGACGAGGAGGGGGATGTATAAGCGGGATAGCGGAGATAGGGAGGGATGGACAGGGAGGGGGGATGTGTAAGCGGGATAGCGGAGATAGGGAGGGATGGACGGGGAGGTGGGATGTGTAAGCGGGATAGCGGAGATAAGGGGGGATGGAGGGGGGATGTGTAAGCGGGATAGCGGAGATAGGGAGGGATGGACGGGGAGGGGGGATGTATAAGCGGGATAGCGGAGATGGGGAGGGATGGACGTGGGGGGGTGGATGTATAGGCGGGATAGCGGAGATAGGGAGGGATGGACGGGGGAGGGGGTATGTATAAGCGGGATAGCGGAGAAAGGGAGGAATGGACAGGGAGGGGGAATGTGTAAGAGGGATAGCGGAGATAGGGAATGCATGGGCGGGGAGGGGGGATGTATTAGAGGTATAGCTGAGATAGGGAGGGATGGACAGAGAGGGGGGATGTATGAGAGGGATAGCGGAGATGGGGAGGGGGGATGTATAAGCGGGATAGCTGAGATAGGGAGGGATGGACGGGGAGGGGGGATGTATAATCGGGATACCGGAGATAGGGAGGGATGGACGGGGAGGCGGGATGTGTAAGCGGAGATAGGGAGGGATGGACGGGGAGGGGGGATGTATAAGCGGGATAGCGGAGATAGGGAGGGATGGACGGGGAGGCGGGATGTGTAAGCGGAGATAGCGGAGATAGGGAGGGATGGACGGGGAGGCGGGATGTGTAAGCGGAGATAGGGAGGGATGGACGGGGAGGCGGGATGTGTAAGCGGAGATATGGAGAGATGGACGGGGAGGGGGGATGTATAAGCGGGATAGTGGAGATAGGTAGGGATGGACTGGGAGCGGGGATGTATAAGCGGGATAGCGGAGATAGGGAGGGATGGACGGGGAGGGGGGATGTATAAGCGGGATAGCGGAGATAGGGAGGGATGGACGGCGAGGCGGGATGTGTAAGCGGAGATAGGGAGGGATGGATGGGGAGGGGGGATGTATAAGCGGAGATAGGGAGGGATGGACGGGGAGGCGGGATGTGTAAGCGGAGATAGGGAGAGATGGACGGGGAGGGGGGATGTATAAGCGGGATAGTGGAGATAGGTAGGGATGGACTGGGAGGGGGGATGTATAAGCGGGATAGCGGAGATAGGGAGGGATGGACGGGGAGGCGGGATGTGTAAGCGGAGATAGCGGAGATAGGGAGGGATGGACGGGGAGGCGGGATGTGTAAGCGGAGATAGGGAGAGATGGACGGGGAGGGGGGATGTATAAGCGGGATAGTGGAGATAGGGAGGGATGGACTGGGAGGGGGGATGTATAAGCGGGATATCGGAGATAGGGAGGGGGGATGTATAAGCGGGATAGCGGAGATAGGGAGGAATGGACGGGGAGGAGGGATGTATAAGCGGGATAGCGGAGATAGGGAGGGGTGGACGGGGAGGGGTGATGTATAAGCGGGATAGCGGAGATAGGGAGGGATGGACGGGGAGGTGGGATGTATAAGCAGGATAGCGAAGACAGGGAGGGATGGACGGTAAGGGGGGATGTATAAGCGGGATAGCGGAGATAGGGAGGGATGGACGGGAGGGGGGGATGTATAAGAGGGATAGTGGAGACAGGGAGGGGGGTGTATTAGAGGAATGGACAGGGAGGGGGAATGTGTAAGAGGGATAGCGGAGATAGGGATGGATGGGCGGGGAGGGGGGATGTATTAGAGGTATAGCTGAGATAGGGAGGGATGTACAGAGATGGGGGATGTATGAGAGGGATAGCGGAGATGGGGAGGGGGGATGTATAAGCGGGATAGCAGAGATAGGGAGGGAGGGATGGACGGGGAGGGGGGATGTATAATCGGGATACCGGAGATAGGGAGGGATGGACGGGGAGGTGGGATGTGTAAGCGGAGATAGGGAGAGATGGACGGGGAGGGGGGATGTATAAGCGGGATAGTGGAGATATGTAGGGATGGACTGGGAGGGGGGATGTATAAGCGGGATAGTGGAGATAGGTAGGGATGGACTGGGAGGGGGGATGTATAAGCGGGATAGCGGAGATAGGGAGGGATGGACGGGGAGGGGGGATGTATAAGCGGGATAGCGGAGATAGGGAGGGATGGACGGGGAGGCGGGATGTGTAAGCGGAGATAGCGGAGATAGGGAGGGATGGACGGGGAGGCGGGATGTGTAAGCGGAGATAGGGAGAGATGGACGGGGAGGGGGGATGTATAAGCGGGATAGTGGAGATAGGTAGGGATGGACTGGGAGGGGGGATGTATAAGCGGGATAGCGGAGATAGGGAGGGATGGACGTGGAGGGGGGTTGTATAAGCGGGATAGCGGAGATAGGGAGGGATGGACGGGGAGGGGGGCTGTATAAGCGGGATAGCGGAGATAGGGAGGGATGGACGGGAGGCGGGATGTGTAAGCGGAGATAGCGGAGATAGGGAGGGATGGACGGGGAGGCGGGATGTGTAAGCGGAGATAGGGAGAAATGGACGGGGAGGGGGGATGTATAAGCGGGATAGTGGAGATAGGTAGGGATGGACTGGGAGGGGGGATGTATAAGCGGGATAGCGGAGATAGGGAGGGATGGACGGGGAGGGGGGATGTATAAGCGGGATAGCGGAGATAGGGAGGGATGGACGGGGAGGGGGCTGTATAAGCGGGATAGCGGAGATAGGGAGGGATGGACGGTGAGGGGGGATGTGTAAGCGGAGATAGGGAGAGATGGACGGGGAGGGGGGATGTATAAGCGGGATAGTGGTGATAGGTAGGGATGGACTGGGAGGGGGGATGTATAAGCGGGATAGCGGAGATAGGGAGGGATGGACGGGGAGGGGGGATGTATAAGCGGGATAGCGGAGATAGGGAGGGATGGAGGGGAGGGGGATGTATAAGCGGGATAGCGGAGATAGGGAGGGATGGAGGGGAGGGGGATGTATAAGCGGGATAGCGGAGATAGGGAGGGATGGACGGGGAGGGGGGCTGTATAAGCGGGATAGCGGAGATAGGGAGGGATGGGCGGGGAGGGGAGATGTATAAGCGGAATAGCGGAGATAGGGAGGAATGGACGGGGAGGAGGGATGTATAAGCGGGATAGCGGAGATAGGGAGTTATGGACGGGGAGGTGGGATGTATAAGCGGGATAGCGAAGACAGGGAGGGATGGACGGGAAGGGGGGGATGTATAAGCGGGATAGCGGAGATAGGGAGGGATGGACGGGAGGGGGGATGTATAAGAGGGATAGTGGAGACAGGGAGGGGGGGATGTATTAGAGGAATGGACAGGGAGGGGGAATGTGTAAGAGGGATAGCGGAGATAGGGATGGATGGGCGGGGAGGGGGGATGTATTAGAGGTATAGCTGAGATAGGGAGGGATGGACAGAGAGGGGGGATGTATAATCGGAATACCGGAGATAGGGAGGGATGGACGGGGAGGCGGGATGTATAAGCGGTATAGCGGAGATAGGGAGGGATGGACGGGGAGGAGGGCTGTATAAGCGGGATAGCGGAGATAGGGAGGGATGGACGGGGAGAGGGGATGTGTAAGCGGAGATAGGGAGAGATGGACGGGGAGGGGGGATGTATAAGCGGGATAGTGGAGATTGGTAGGGATAGACTGGGAGGGGGGGGATGTATAAGCGGGATAGCGGAGATAGGGAGGGATGGACGGGGAGGGGGGCTGTATAAGCGGGATAGCGGAGATAGGGATGGACGGGGTATGTATAAGCGGGATAGCGGAGATAGGGAGGGATGGACGGGGAGAGGGGATGTATAAGCGGGATAGCGGAGATAGGGAGGAATGGACGGGGAGGGGGATGTATAAGCGGGATAGCGGAGATAGGGAGGGATGGACGGGGAGGGGGGATGTATAAGCGGGATAACGGAGATAGGGAGGGATGGACGGGGAGGGGGGCTGTATAAGCGGGATAGCGGAGATAGGGATGGACGGGGTATATATAAGCGGAGATAGGGAGGGATGGACAGAGAGGGGGGATGTATAATCGGAATACCGGAGATAGGGAGGGATGGACGGGGAGGCGGGATGTATAAGCGGTATAGCGGAGATAGGGAGGGATGGACGGGGAGGAGGGCTGTATAAGCGGGATAGCGGAGATAGGGAGGGATGGACGGGGAGAGGGGATGTGTAAGCTGAGATAGGGAGAGATGGACGGGGAGGGGGGATGTATAAGCGGGATAGTGGAGATTGGTAGGGATGGACTGGGAGGGGGGATGTATAAGCGGGATAGCGGAGATAGGGAGGGATGGACGGGGAGGGGGGCTGTATAAGCGGGATAGCGGAGATAGGGATGGACGGGGTATGTATAAGCGGTATAGCGGAGATAGGGAGGGATGGACGGGGAGAGGGGATGTATAAGCGGGATAGCGGAGATAGGGAGGAATGGACGGGGAGGGGGATGTATAAGCGGGATAGCGGAGATAGGGAGGGATGGACGGGGAGGGGGGATGTATAAGCGGGATAGCGGAGATAGGGAGGGATGGACGGGAGGCGGGATGTGTAAGCGGAGATAGCGGAGATAGGGAGGGATGGACGGGGAGGCGGGATGTGTAAGCGGAGATAGGGAGAGATGGACGGGGAGGGGGGATGTATAAGCGGGATAGTGGAGATAGGTAGGGATGGACTGGGAGGGGGGATGTATAAGCGGGATAGCGGAGATAGGGAGGGATGGACGGGGAGGGGGGATGTATAAGCGGGATAGCGGAGATAGGGAGCGATGGACGGGGAGGGGGCTGTATAAGCGGGATAGCGGAGATAGGGAGGGATGGACGGTGAGGGGGGATGTGTAAGCGGAGATAGGGAGAGATGGACGGGGAGGGGGGATGTATAAGCGGGATAGCGGAGATAGGGAGGGATGGACGGGGAGGGGGGATGTATAAGCGGGATAACGGAGATAGGGAGGGATGGACGGGGAGGTGGGATGTATAAGCGGGATAGCGGAGATAGGGAGGGATGGACGGGGAGGTGGGATGTATAAGCGGGATAGCGGAGATAGGTAGGGATGGACGGGGAGGGGGGATGTGTAAGCGGGATAGCGGAGATAGGGAGGGATGGACGATGAGGGGGGATGTATAAGCGGGATAGCGGAGATAGGGAGGGATGGACGGGGAGGCGGGATGTATAAGCGGGATAGCGGAGATAGGGAGGGATGGACGGGGAGAGGGGATGTGTAAGCGGAGATAGGGAGAGATGGGAGGGGGGATGTATAAGCGGGATAGTGGAGATTGGTAGGGATGGACTGGGAGGGGGGATGTATAAGCGGGATAGCGGAGATAGGTAGGGATGGACGGGGAGGGGGGATGTGTAAGCGGGATAGCGGAGATAGGGAGGGATGGACGGTGAGGGGGGATGTATAAGCGGGATAGCGGAGATACGGAGGGATGGACGGGGAGGGGGGATGTATAAGCGGGATAGCGGAGATAGGGAGGGGTGAGGGGGGATGTATAAGCGGGATAGCGGAGACAGGGAGGGGGGTTGTTTAAGCGGGATAGAAGAGATAGGGAGGGAGGGATGGATGGGGAGGGGGGATTTATAAGCGGGATAGCAGGGAAAAGGGAGGGAGGATGTATTAGAGGGATGGATAGGGAGGCGGGATAGCAGAGATAGGGAGGGATGGACGGGGAGGGGGGGATGTATAAGCGGGATAGCGGAGATAGGGAGGGATGGACGGGGAGGGGATGTATAATCGGGATAGCGGAGATAGGGAGGGATGGACGGGGAGGGGATGTATAATCAGGATAGCGGAGATAGGGAGGGATGGACAAGAAGGGGGAATGTATAAGCGGTATAGCGGAGATAGGGAGGGACGGACAAAGAAGGGGGATGTATGAGAGGGATAGCGGAGATAGGGAGGGATGTATGAGAGGAATAGCGGAGATAAGGAGGGATGGACAGGGGATGTATAAGAGGAATAGCGGTGATAGGGAGGGATGGACGGAATGGGGGATGTATAAGAGGGATAGCAGAGATAGGGAGGGATGGACGCAGAAGGGGGATGTATGAGAGGCATAGTGGAGATGGGGAGGGATGGACGGGGAAAGGAAAGTAGGTCACTGGTGGAGAGGTTTTTGGGACAGTGTCCTGGTATTTGGTGGACAGAGGTAGATGGTAGTTTTAGATAAAGAACCGTATTTTGGAGAAGTAGAGAGATGGTGGAGGAGAAAAGAGGTAGACGGGGATACATGTTTTTTCTGTCACAGAGGCATCCACCACATCCCACCACCCGCTCTGTCTGTCCCAGTGGCGTCCGCCACATCCCACCACCCACGGTCTCTCCCAGCGGCATCCGCCACATCCCACCACCCACTGTCTCTCCCAGCGGCATTCGCCAAATCCCACCACCCACTGTCTGTCCCAGCGGCGTCCGCCACAGCATGTTCAGCAGTGTTACTCCTACTGGTTAGTGTCCATAGTAATAATTCCAGTGATTGGTGTAAATATCACATATATAGTTGTGAGCATACGAGTTGTTGCTAACGCTTGCGGGCTCGTGCAGTTGCTGGCAAGGAGCGCCGAAGGTGCTCCTTGCCAGCAACTGCGACCCTCGCAAACTTTACGTCGTAACGCAAACAACATACGAGACACGTTACCACCCATTACAACCTTGCAAAAAACGGCCCCAACCCGCGTGCATGAAAAAATGAAAAACACAATAAATACACACAACACATACATAAAAAGCTTACCTACAGCAAGAAGGGGCATCCAGGACCTCAAAACATGAAGTTGCAGCTTAATTTAACTCAAAATAAAAGCGTTTAGACACTACAAATTTCTCTAAGCAAGAGAAAAAATGGCCGCCAAACAAAACGAAAACGAGGCTACAGCACTCTAAACACGCAAAACGCCACCAGAAACACGCAAAACACATACGGATATTCCGCTACAGACGCATACCACACATTAGCCGCCATTTTAGAACAATGCGGAAGTACACGACTACGCGAACGGTTTGTTCTCGCGCACGCACACTATTACACTGCACACGTTAATCACGCTTACACAGCAGCTCCACACCACTAATGCTCCAGCAACATCAAAACAGATTGCCAGCTCTTCAACAGAATGCGTCCTACATATATTACTTGAAAATAGGTAAAGTATATTCATTAATGTATTATTTATTTGATTATTATACACCAAACCGCATTAGCTCACTTACTATTTCATTGCCGTCATTTTTTGACGGGCAATTCGCTAGTAATATAATAATTCTATACATCTTTTTATGTATGTTTAAACTGACCACTTCTTTATTGATGGTGGGACAGCATGTTTATCCACAACACAGTCTAATCATCACCAACATAGTCCCACCAGTCTCCACCAGCCCCCAACCTGACCATGTGGGGAGGCCTGTCCATCAAGTGATGACACCCCGCCCCAATCACCCCCTTGATTCTGGAGCTTAACTTACTACCCAGGCTAATTGGCCCTCTGTACTTGGTAGGAGAATTCACATTTTGGTGTCAGGAGCTAGGTGGCCAAATAGCATGGGGGTGATATTATAAATCTCTTTTCACAGACATAGTGCCTGCTTAACTTCATGTATAGGGCCGATCCAACTCCCTTAGTCTGCGGATTACATTTTACCCCACTACTAGGATACCCTGTATCTACACCCATCTTCCCCAAGGACCTCGGTAATATACTTTATTAAACTCCCTGGGGAAAATGCAGCATTTAGATACCAAACATACGGTAGCTGGGTACCATGCATACACCAATAAATGAACATAACACAAATTAAACCTCATAACCTGGTTTACCCTTAATAAGAGGTAAGACAGTTAGACATGGCACATAATCAATAGAGGGAGTCTGAAGCTTGATTCTGGTTCACAATCTGGAAACCTAAGGTAAGCAAGGTTTCCAATCGGTGCTTTCTAAGTTAACCTAATTTGATACTTATGATAGATGATGCTAACTCACCACTTACACCCTATCCCCCTTTTTCCCATTTTCATTTTTTTTTTCTTTTCCTTCTCTATTGAAAGCCGGTGACTTATCGACTTAATACCCAATTTTTCAGCGCTTCTCCGCCGGATACCTGACGTGTAGTAATTGATGGTTTATCTTGAACTCAATGACTTGCCAGTGGGAAGGAAGCGGACTGGGATGGCTACCCTGTCCGTGTCCTGCTCCTTCTCTACGGACAATCCGAAGGTTTACTAAATTACCTGGTATCATATGGAAGTGGGAGAGAAGGCTGGAAAGTCATTATGTTTAATGCAAAAGTTACAAGTTTAAGATTTTTCAAATGTTTATTACAAAAAAAAGGAGACATGGCATGCTAGAATGTAATAATAATTAGTTTTGCTTGATTACTTTTACATGTTTAATTTCCAAGTATATATACAGTGTACCTAATTAAGTACATAAGTTGAAATAACATGTATTCCAATGCGCTGTACTTATATATTTGTTTTGTCACTAACTAAAAGATTGAAACAAAAACATGGCACATTATAACATAATATGGTGCCACACACAAACTTTTGTAGTAACATTACACACACACACACACATATATACAAACACACATACATGCACGCGCAATACTTGGCAGGTTGTAGCTGATTTTATATCTGGATCCTGACCTGTTCTCTCTGTCCCCCCCCCCAGCTCAGAATGTGACCGTAGAGGATGTGATCATGTCCTACACTCAGGCCTGCCAGAAACTCAACTGCAAACAAATCCCTAAACTGATCCGGCAGCTACAGGTGAGTGCTCTTTCCATGCACACAGTGACCCGAGAGTCTTTCCCTCCTCGCACAGGCACCAGTGGGTCCGTCCCTCCTTGTACGGGGACGCTGTGACCCGTGGGTCTGTCCCCCCTCCTCGTACGGGGATTCAGGCACCTAGCAGTCTCTTTTTTTTTTCTTTTTCGCCAAGTGTCTCTGAGCTCTCATTTTCCTTAGTTACGTCTGCATGTAATCCTTTTTAATTACCTGGTAACTAATCCAACCCGTATGAGAAAAAAATAATTTCTGAGATCTAATAATAATATGATATATTAATAATAATAGCCTTCCAGTTTGCACCTTATATAAGAATAAAATATTAGTATTTTTCATTAATAAAACATTATTTTGAGTTAATTTATACTAATTGGTTATACATTTCACTAAGAAATACTAGTTACATTGTTAAAGATGGAAATCTCTGTCTGCTCCTCACTTTTGGCCAAAGCTGGACTGAAATTTGAGGATGGTGTGTTGTGGCCCCATGAGCTCTTGAAGGTAGTCATTGGTCTAAGAGCTACCCGTCTATTGACCATCCCCATATGTCTCTATGGACGATTCTGGAAACCCAAACTGTAGCCACTCTATTGGGTGCCACCACTCTCTCTTTAAATGCATATTGACCTGTCCCCATGCCCAACACCTTGTATTTTACCTTATATTACTGTTGGCTATTCAACCAACAAATGTATTTTGCCACAACCCTAGTATATTTAGAAAGATTTCATATTTTTTATATTTATTTCTAACCTTTTTTATTATATAACATATTGTACAAATATAATTTGTGTCAAGGTTTATAATAATATTATGATTATTCTGCATTGCATGTAAGTATTTTTAAACGTTATTTATTAAATATATTAATGACTGAGGAAACTAATTTAGCCAGGATTTAAAAGCAATTTTTTTATTGAATAAAAAAAAAAAAAAAAGTTTACATATTAATCAACTATAATAGTTCTGGTATGTGTGTAACGCTCCATGGGAGCGCACACACATACCAGCAACTTTTTTTTCCGTACAGCTGGCCGTGCGCGCGCATGCGCAGCAGGCGGGGGAAGGGGGGACACAGAACGGGAGATAAGAGACGCACACAGAGGGAAGGGGGAGGAAAGAGACGCACACAGAGGGAAGAGAGACACTGGGAGGGGAGAGGGGGGAAGAGAGACACTGGGAGGGGAGAGGGGGAAGAGAGACACTGGGAGGGGAGAGGGGGAAGAGACACACTGGGAGGGGAGAGGGGGAAAGACACACTGGAAGGGGAGAGGGGGAAAGAGACACACTGGGAGGGGAGAGGGGGAAAGAGACACACTGGGAGGGGAGAGGGGGAAAGAGACACACTGGGAGGGGAGAGGGGCAAAGAGACACACTGGGAGGTGGGAGGGGCAAAGAGACACACTGGGTAGGGGAGAGGGGCCAAAGAGACACACTGGGTAGGGGAGAGGGGCCAAAGAGACACACTGGGTAGGGGAGAGGGGCCAAAGAGACACACTGGGTAGGGGAGAGGGGCCAAAGAGACACACTGGGTATGGGAGGGGGGGAAGAGACACACTGGGTAGGGGAGAGGGGGAAGAGACACACAGGGGAGAGGGGGAAGAGACACACAGGGGAGAGGGGGAAGAGACACACAGGGGAGAGGGGGAAGAGACACACAGGGGAGAGGGGGAAGAGACACACAGGGGAGAGGGGGAAGAGACACACAGGGGAGAGGGGGGAAGAGACACACAGGGGAGGGGGGAAGAGACACACAGGGGAGAGGGGGAAGAGACACACAGGGGAGAGGGGGAAGAGACACACAGGGGAGAGGGGGAAGAGACACACAGGGGAGAGGGGGAAGAGACACACAGGGGAGAGGGGGAAGAGGACACACAGGGGAGAGGGGGAAGAGACACACAGGGGAGAGGGGGAAGAGACACACAGGGGAGAGGGGGAAGAGACACACAGGGGAGAGGGGGAAGAGACACACAGGGGAGAGGGGGGAAGAGACACACAGGGGAGAGGGAGAGGGGGAAGGGACACACAGGGGAGAGGGAGAGGGGGAAGGGACACACAGGGGAGAGGGGGAAGGGACACACAGGGGAGAGGGAGAGGGGGAAGGGACACACAGGGGAGAGGGAGAGGGGGAAGGGACACACAGGGGAGAGGGAGAGGGGGGAAGGGACACACAGGGGAGAGGGAGAGGGGGAAGGGACACACAGGGGAGAGGGAG